>JAXQQM020092507.1:0-107971 GCA_034641835.2 Pinus albicaulis
CGATTAACACTCATGCAAAAAAAAAAAGCAAAATGATGCAAAATTGTGAAAAGACTGAGACAAACCTCCAAGTAATGACCAAAGGAAATCAAATTAATAATTTCTCAAAAAAGAGACTCAAAACACCCAATTAACTTAATGGAGATTGATGAGATGAAGAATTGCTGAAAGAAACTCATAAACAAGGCTTTTTTGACAGAAAAATACAGATCTGGGTAGATGCTAAGAATCCTAAATCAAATCTAAACTAAACTGGAAGAAGAAATCTAGAGTTTTTCCAAAATTTTAACAGGGTCCGCAGGCTCCCAGAAGTAACAGGTGCGGTCCCGCACTGTTTACTTAAGGAAAGTGCGAAAGTGCCTGCACCGTGCAAAAGAACAAAGTGCGGTCCCTGGAAAAATTAGAGAAAAACATAAAATATCTCAAAATTTTCAAAAACAGAGAAAACTTAAGCTACCCAGGCAGATATCCATCAATAAAAAACTAGGAAAAACGTTTCCTCAAATCAAAATAAAAGAGAACCAAAAACAACAAGTTTCTTTCCCCAGCGGAGTCGCCAATTTGTTGGACGGATAAATTGTTCTTGCGGACAAGACTGATCTCCCTAGTACTAAAAGTATCTAGCAACAAACAGCCAAATAGACTAATCTTTCTCTAAGCATGTAAGGTTTACAAAAAGCTCTATAGAGGTGTAAAAGACTTACTGTATGTCCAGCGCTTGTTTGAAGTCGTTGTTGTCCCTCGTGCACTTGAAGGAGTTTTCCTCGTAAACCTACAGTCACAAACAAGAAAAATATTACATAGCACCTGTATAGACATCATCATAAACCATGCTTATCATAGTGATCAAGGAATCTATGAAATAAACCATGAACAGACAGCTTATTGAGAAAAATGAGTATATTTGTATTAATTTCAAAAAAAAAAAATCCTTACAACCCGAGCCTTGATGTTGCACAGGACTTTCTGGGGTCCAAAGTAGGAGTCTCCTCTACTTTGATAAGTCTTGCACTCCTCCAACCAAGACAAATAGAGGTATGTAATCTCTCCTCACAAAAGTCTTAGTCAACTGAGTCTAAATCTCAACAACACTTAACCTCAAATCTTCTTAAGCTTGACCTCCCTTTGAGGCTACCTAATGCCTCTTTTTATAGTGGAAAAGAGGAGGTTTTCTGTTCCAAGTATGAAGGGATAGAATCCTCCTTCAAAGGGATAAGCTCCTCACATCAAGGGGTTAGCTCCATAAGGTAAGGGATTCATGCACCTCACAAGAGCAGTTCTGCCACCGCAAGATCCATTCTAGAAGCTTCCAGAATTTAATTTAATTGAGATTTTTGGAATTTACTTGCGCCTTTTCTATCTTACAGGGGTCCGCACCTTTAACACAGATAAAGTGCGTTCAGGTACGCAAGAGAGATGAACATTAGGTGCGAGACCGCAGGCAAGATAGAGAGAAAGTGCGACACCAAAGTTTAGGATATTTTTAGGAACATTTCTCTGATTTTCAGGGCTTGACATGAGGAACTGATATGTTAGACTTGCAGAGGGGGAAGTATGAGTATTAATGAGCTCATACAGTTAGCAGAAAGTCAAGGTGACAATTTTTAGTGTAACAGATTGCCCCTTAAAGTGAAAAGTCTGGAATAGATGAAACTGAAGTCTGTCATATATGAAGAGTGCAGTACTTTATCATTTCAAGGATCATCCTGTGGACACCCCAGTTGGAACCAGTAAAAACATTCAATGCAAAATATATATATGTAAACATATCATCGTTGAGGTAGGCATTCCCATACTTAGATCAAAAACTAATTAAAAATTGACTCAACCTGTTCTGATACAGGAATGATTTTGAGTACATCACAGTATAGACACAGCATGGACACAGCCATCTGTAATGAATAGTCTACTGTATAATAACAAAACTCCTCGCAGCCTAGATGGTGGAAACTAGATCCAGGGTCTTGATTTCTGCTTCCCGAACTAGTACGATTCTATCCATGCGATTAAATGTGTTGAAGTCGAACATGGTAGAAACCACTTGATTACCAGTCAATGATGTAAACTGTTAACAAGTGTGAGAGTAACCACCAGTAATGTCAATGGATCTCAAAGTACTCAGTACAATCCATGAAATGTGAATGAATGAGCTGAAGTCGAACATGTCACGGAATCATTCGATCGAAGGTCAATGATGCAACCTGTCGTCGAAGGCGAGAAACCTGCCATTGAGGCATGCAGATTTCAAGGTACTGACGATTTCTAGATAAACTTCCTAGATAATGAGTTGTCGTCGATAGACAGTGATCCGTCGTAGGCAAGCCCACAACATGAAATCATAGATCAAGTTTTGAAGAAATATATTGGCAAGGACTGACTCAGGGATGGTCAAAATGGAAGACAAATACTTCGCAAATGAATGGTTTATTTGAACTGTCCTCTTGAACACATAACGACACTGCAGATGGTTTGGTGACAATTGACCCAAAGCTAATACCCAAAAACCAGCTGAAGACTTTCAAAATGGTTTGATTAACTGTTAGGCAAAGGATTTCCCAACCCAAGTGATTGAAAAATTGTCGTGTTCAAGAGTGGTTAAAGATTTTCCAAATAATCAAAATGTGACAAACAGGTTCATTTTTCTCTCTTTTCCCCCACCATTTCTAGAAAGTACCTCTTTATTTTTGACAAGCTTGAGGAGGATAACATTTGCTTGTTTATAAGCTCATCCTTCGGATGAGTCCAACTTAGTTTAAGATTCGAACCCTAAGAAGGAGTGGTTCGTTCCTGTTGAAAATTAAACAGGTCCTTTATTGTTAAATTTTAACGAGTCCAGTATAGGAGAAACTCGGTGTTTTTCAATTTTAGGGAGTCAGAAGAAAAAACTTAAGAAAACTCCATGGGTGTACTTTTTCGTAAATTTAGTCTCTCGAGCCCGAAAAAGGATAAAATAATGCTGGAGAGAACTCTATTGACCGTAATTAGTCAACGTATACCTTTTTCGTAAATAGTCCATTTCAGTCCGTAAAAGGGGTAAACTTATACTGAAAGGACGACTGTTCATTTACTTTAACGAGTTCGAATAGTCAAGTACTCGGCAATCTTTTCATGTTTAGAGAGTCTGAAAAGGGCTTAAAAGAGAACTCCAAGGTTTCACTTTTTCGGTAAGTTTTAACGAGTTCGAAAAAGGGATAAAAATGTACTCATGGTTTTCACTTTTTCGTAAGTTTTAATGAGTTCGAAAAAGGGATAAAAATGTACTCCTGTGGCCGACTTTCAATTTAATTTACGAGCAGGAAAAGACGGAAATAACTCGGCAATTTATATGTTTTACGAGAATGAAAAATAGCAAAATAATCTCGGGATTTTCATGATTTTAATGAGTCTTGAAAATAACCGAAATTGACTCAAGATAGGTTTCATTTTTTTTTTTTAAAAGCTTGAAACAGAGAAAAAACTGTGCTTGATGCCCCCTAAGCGTAACTGCTAGAGCGCATGCCCCCCCCAGCTTCATTTCATTCAACTAAGTATACTGCTGGTAATTAATAGCTGGATGGAATGAAGGTTCATTTACGAGATCATATGAAAGACCCGACCTAAAAATGTAAGAAAATTACGCAAAAAACTGAAATAACTAACCTAAATACGACTTAACATTTACGAGATCTAATCACAGACTCAACTCAATTAGGGAAGGATTTGTTTCATTTTTTAACGAGCTTGACACAGGAAAAGAACTATGCTCATGGAAACATGTTTTATTTTTAAACGAGGTTGAAACAGTAAAAGGAACTTTCCTCTTGATACACTGATTCATTTTTTTAACTAGGTTGACACAGTAAAAGGAACTTTCCTCACCCACATGTTTCATTTTTTAACGAGGTTGACATAGTAAAATAAACTATCCTCGTATCTACTTTCTACAATCTACCTATATAACCTATTGATTCATTTTTTAATGAGGTTGACACAGGAAAAGAACTGTCCTCATACCTGATTCATTTTTTAAAGAGGTTGGCTCAGTAATAGGAACTATCCTCTGACCAACTGATTCATTTTTTAACGAGGTTGACACAGGAAAAGAACTGTCCTCAGAAACTACTTATTTCTAATCTATCAGTCTACTCTCTACAATCTACCTACTGATTCATTTTTTAATTAGGTTGACACAGGAAAATAACTGTCCTCATCGCCGACTGATTCATTTTTTAATGAGTTTGACACAGTAAAAGAAACTCTCCTCACCAGCCACTGATTCATTTTTTAAACGAGGTTGACACAGTAAAAGGAACTTTCCTCAGACTCACTGATTCATTTTTTAATGAGGTTGACACAGTAAAAGGAACTATCCTCGTATCAACTGATTATGGCTTCCAACTTGAAGAAACACATGTCAATGGACACACCTTGATCATGGCTTCCAAGAGGTCTTCATCAGATGGAAGAACAATTCCTTGGAAAGAACACATGTCAAGGGACTCAAAAGGGATAAGAACATCACGTTCAAATAATCCCATAGAGTTTTCCATGTCAATTACCAGATCTAAGTCAAAGGAAGACGAGCAAATAGTGAGAGGCTCGCTTGCATCGGTAACTGAAAACATGGGACTAGTTGCCACATAATTAACCCGTGGCGGGGTAGATACCACTTGCGTATGAGGAAAATTTAGGGATGTCGGATTATTGGTAGTCGAATCAAGACTAGGGAACGAAAGCTGGTCTACAGTCACAATATTACCATTGTGAGGGAAAGACATCACGCGAAAGAGTGTCGATACGATAGCTTTCATTGCATAAACATAGTCTCGCCCAAGGAGTAAATTGAAATACAAGGGACCTAGAACTACCATAAGATCAATACAAACAGTTTTACCTTCCAAAGTAATAGAAAACTTAGGAAGGATCCCTAAAGGTTCAGTAATGGTTCTGTTAAAAGCTTTCAGATTCTGCGTAATAGGCACAAGCTGAGGGGAACCCAAAGCTTTCCAAGCAGTTGAGGATAAAATACTAACAGACCCTACCACCCAACTTCACAATGATTTGGAAAGGGATGGAGGAAGGAAGACGAGGTTCTGTCAGTCTATTCCAATCAAAGGAAAAGACCTCAGTACTTGGATGGGGTTCTGTAGAAACAGGTGAAATGCCCCCCGGCGTAGAAGAATCTGATGTAACAAGAAGAACCTGAGCAGTATGAAGTTCACTCTCTACAGGGAGAATGGGATCGACCGAATGTGAAATTGAGTCGACCACTTGATCAAATAATGGATCATCAACCTGGGTGATATGAGTTTCACTCTCCAATGGAAGAGTGGGATCGACTGTAATTGAAACTAGATCAATCATTCGGGCTTGACGGTAGGTTGGGAGAAAGTTTACGGTAACCAGCTGGAAATTATTGCTGTGGAATAGTAAGGTTTTCTAATAATTTTGAGGCTTCATCCATGTGAGGGAAAATGTGAGTTTGATGACTCCCTTTGCATAACTTACATGGAAACCTAACTTTACCCTTTTTCCCAGGAACCTGACTATCACTGGTTGATGGATCAACAGAAAGTTGATGAGATTTTTTTGACCATACTTCCAAGACCTTAGGAATACCAGGACAATTGATAAGGAAGTGGTCACCCTTACAAAGCCTACGAGGGTATTTGGGTTTACGATGCATGTTGGAGGTTTCCTCAACACAACTAACACTTACAGCCATATTTGGTTGGTTGAATTCTTTCTTATCTTGCTTCTTCTTCTTCTTCTTCCTCCCTTTCTTCTTCTTCCTAGCCACCTGGTTACTAGCGACAAGGCTTTTACCAAGCGAAGAGGAAGAAATGGAGGAAGAAATATTAGGTGAAGAAGGTAAAGGGTCAACAGAAGGTTGGTGATGTTGAGATGGTGAACTTTGTTGAGGTGAAGCATCCGGTTGAGGTGGAAAAATTGTAGTGTTCGGGGCCAACAAAGTTGAAAATAACCATATCGATAAACCTATTATAAATCCAGGTAATGACAATGTAGCCATATAAGGAGGACCAACATTTCCAAGGCAAGGAAAAGTACTAGGATTATCGTTAAGAGGGGTTCCTTGGTTGGTAAATTCCAGAACAGTTGCCATTATATTCAACTTCAGTGAATTTTATTAACAATTTTAAAACTAAAATTAACAATTAACAATTCGCACCTAACAATTAAATTTCAGAATTCACACCTATGGTCTCTAAAAGTAAAAACAAACAAACAAACACACGCTATCAAATCTAGGAGTCAAACCACACACAAACAGTAACTTCCCATACTAAAATCACTAGTTGGTGATGAAATCCAACATCGTAGAATTTAATATAGAAAGGGTGGTTGGAACAGTTACCCCGACAACCTGCTTAATGAAACTGACTGGAACAAGTTTCTTCACAAAACCATCTCGAGTGAAGCGAAACCCCCCAGAGAGTCCAAGTGAGTCTAGTTGACGTCTGCTCCAGGTACAATGAGATCTTTCCTTCACCGTCACCTTAGGAAATAATCTTAAGTTTATGGACACTTAGGCTACCAACAATAACAAATACAACTGGGGGAACAGTCTATGATCCGATCACACGCGCAAGGGCAGAGTAACAAAGCTCAATCCCCTTGAAGGCTCCTCGACATAATCCGAGGTTTACCGACAAGTGACCCCAGGCTCCTCGACAATGGTTAATCCGAGATTTACCGTTTGTAATACGCGCAAAATCTTTTATCTTCCCCAATGAAACAAAATTGATTGTCTCAAAGGTTCGGACATGATCTCATGATTGAATTCTTTAAGAGAAGCTTCCCAGATTATACAAATTACAATTGGATTTATCTCCTACCGCAAGATTTGTCTACTTGTTTGTTTTTACTACCTTGGAGAGTTAACTACTCCCTACTCCAAGATACTAGCCTAAGATATGTTGGTGATAAGAGCCCTAGAAATGTAAAAATTACTAAATGAATTTTATTAAGTGTTGTGTTATTAAGGTTGTTATCACTCAAAAGGGTAAATGGATATGAAACCAATGGTGTTATGACCCGAACCAAAACTGAATGCAATCGAATATGATAATGTAATCTTTTCAATTCGATGAATCCTAACTAAAGTAGGGAAAGAGTTTCCATTCACTTCCAACAATGCAAAAAATTGATCACTAAGAGAAAATACATCAAATTCTCTAATGCACTAATTTCATCAAGAAAAACTAATGCAAATCAATCCCAAAACAATTTTTTATTTTTTTTGTGTTTTTAAAACAAGCATAAAAACATCTAAATTCAAATCAAAGAAAATTGATCTAAATCTATGATTGATTTTTCAGAATGCAAACTATGCAGTTGTAATCTATGCACAATTCACATGAAAAGTATGCAAATGTAATCTATGCACATTTTCATTCATATTCTGAAAATGAGAATTCTAATTATGCAAATGTGATCTATGCAAGAGAATTCTCAAACACAAGATGATTCTAATGTAATCTAAGAACCAATCAAGTGCAAGTCAAGAAAATCGGGTGAGAGTTCCAAAGATCAAAAAACACTCAAAGGCAATTAACAGCCAAATAGACTAATCTTTCTCTAAGCATGTAAGGTTTACAAAAAGCTCTATAGAGGTGTAAAAGACTTACCATATGTCCAGCGCTTGTTTGAAGTCTTTGTTGTCCCTCGTGCACTTGAAGGAGTTTTCCTCGCAAACCTACAGTCACAAACAAGAAAAATATTACATAGCACCTGTATAGACATCATCATAAACCATGCTTATCATAGTGATCAAGGAATCTATGAAATAAACCATGAACAGACAACTTATTGAGAAAAATGAGTATATTTGTATTAATTTCAAAAGAAGAAAATCCTTACAACCTGAGCCTTGATGTTGCACAGGACTTTCCGGGGTCCGAAGCAGGAGTCTCCTTTACTTTGATAAGCTTTGCACTCCTCCAACCAAGACAAATAGAGGTATGTAATCTCTCCTCACAAAATTCTTAGTTAACTGAGTCTAAATCTCAACAGCACTTAACCTCAAATCTTCTTAAGCTTGACCTCCCTTTGAGGCTACCCAATGCCTCTTTTTATAGTGGAAAAGAGGAGGTTTTTTGTTCCAAGTATGAAGGGATAGAATCCTCCTTCAAAGGGATAAGCTCCTCACATCAAGGGGTTAGCTCCATAAGGTAAGGGATTCATGCACCTCACAAGAGTGGTTCTGCCACCGCAAGATCCATTCTAGAAGCTTCTAGAATTTACTTTAATTGAGCTTTTTGGAATTTAATTGCGCCTTTTTTATCTTACAAGGGTCCGCACCTTTAACACAGATAAAGTGCATTCAGGTACGCAAGAGAGCTGAACATTAGGTGCGGGACCGTAGGAAAGATAGAGAGAAAGTGCGACACCAAAGTTTAGGAGATTTTTAGGAACATTTCTCTGATTTTCAAGGCTTGACATGAGGAACTGATATGTTAGACTTGCAGAGGGGGAAGTATGAGTATTAATGAGCTCATACAGTTAGCAGAAAGTCAAGGTGACAATTTTTAGTGTAACAGTGTCAAGGCAACAAAAGGAATAAACAATCTAAAATGCAAGGAAATGAACACATAAGAGGGTTAATAAGTTGGTACTTTATATTTTTCAAAATCAGCATGCTAAGCACACTAATAATAGGTCACAATACATGCCAAGTGGCATTGTGTGCCAAGTGCTAATGTATGTCAATGCATGCAACCAAGGTGTTCTAGGGAATTCTAGGGACTACATGCATGCTAACACATGTTAGGAGAGTTGTATGTTGTGCTAGCGCATTCCACCATGTGCTTGGGCGTCAGTGTCATGACAAGATGTTCCAAGATATGTGAGGTGCTAAGAAATGTTAGTGTGTGCCAAAGAATTAATTTAAGGTGTGCCCAGATTGTTGAGGAGCATTAGGTATTTCTCATTAATAGAATTGTTAGGTCCCTATATTACTAGTATAGTCCCTTATTTTTCTTAGTGTAACCCCTTATTGTTATTTTTGTACCCCTGTAACCCCAATATTCTTATTATTGTGCCCTTACATTATTAATTTTAGGTCGAATACGATTATATTGTGACCCCATGGACTCCTATATATAGAAGGGGGTTTTTTTCATTTGTATAATCCAAGAATTTTTCATTTACGTAATGTATTGGAGGTTTCCCCCTCAAAGTGGATGATTTCTAAGGCATTGATCTCTCTTTTCTTCTATTTTTGGAGCTGATTTCATAACATTTGGTATCAGAGCTTTGGATTATAGGGTTTCGCTGCTCCAAACAGGTCATCGTGGAATTTTCGCTATAGTTTTTTTTCTACGAAGGTTTAGAAGCTAAAACTTTTAAAGAGCGAAGCTGAAATCCTGTAGAATGTCGTGTAAAAATTTCAGATATTGCTTCACAATATTTTCAGAGATATGATCTGTGGTAGTTAGGGATTTTTCACGCTCCCGAATTTAACCTAAAATATGTCATCATGGAATTTGCGCTATAAATTTCTTTCTATGAAGTTTCAGAAGTTGAAATATTTACAAAGCGAAGCCACAATCCTGAGGAACCTCCTGTAGATATTTCAGATCTTGGTTCACAATAATTTTGGAGATATGATCTGTGGATGTTAAGGTTTTTTTAGGCTCCTGAATTTCATCTCAAAGAGGTGACCATGGGAAAATCATCATAACTCTCTCTCTGAGCGTCAAATTGGAATTATGTAAAAATTTGCTGCAAGTACATGAACTATAGTTTCCTATGTATCAATTTTAGAGCTGAAGGAGGAAACAGTGACACATGGAATGTCGTACAAATTCCCTCTACTGAACCAGTCCATAATTAAGTCATTGTGGGAGATTGGGCATAAGTTTGTCTTGAAGAATCCGAATTAGGTCAGACCTAAGGCATTTGAAAGAAGATTTAGAGGGCTACTACAAGACCGAATTTCAGATATTGAATATCTGAAAACACAGAGATAATTTAGTTTCAATACCGAGCTCCTCAAAAGCAAGAAAAAGGTGTGTATTTTTTTTTTTCAAATTGCATAAGTCTTGCTTGAAAAATCAGTTTGAATTGATTCCAAGGGCACATTGTAGAATAGATATCAGTATTGGTTTCTAAAATTCCCCCTAAAAAGAATTCAACACCAATTAAGCCTTTATAAGGCTCTAATATGAACCACGAAGTCGAAGAACTGCAACATGACATGTCGAAATTACCAGAGCAAGTGCACCAAATTTCGCTCTCGCAAATATCAACAAAAAATGAAATGGAAGTTATGAAGAAAAGCGTGGAAGCTAAGATGGATGGTTTGAAGAAACGCATGGAAGTTAAGATGGATGGCATGGAAGCTAATATGGATGAAATGGAAGCTAAGATTGATGAAAAAATGAAAGACAACATGGAAAACATGAAGAATGATCTAAAAGCGGACATAGAAGGTTTGAGAAAGTTGATACAAGAATTGTTTCTTAATGGCGAAAATATAGTAGAGGAAACTCATGATTAGAACAAAATAAATGTTAATCGTGATTTCGTAAACTCTAATGTTGGATGGAAGAACCATCATATTCCAAAGATGGATATGAGGAAGTTTGATGGCAAGGATCCCGTAACATGGATACTACAGATGGAGCAATATTTTGATCTCAATAATGTGCAAAACACACAAAAGGTACACATTGCAACTTTACATTTAGAACAAAATACATTTGTATGGTACCGATGACTTTGCTTCTGTAAAAAAATTGTCACTTGGTCAATTTTTATGAAGGAAATGATAGCGCATTATGAGGATACAAAGAGCAACACCTTCTTTAGCCAATTGATAAATCTAAAAAAAAATGGTTTAGTGGTGGAGCACATTGAGGACTTCCAAAAATGAATATAAGGGAAACTGATATTCCATAGGAACACATGATTGATGTCTTCATAGGGAATTTAAAGGATAAAATCCAACATGAGGTTCGCGTTTGGGAACCTGATTCATTGAAGAACGCATTCAGGTTGGCAAGAAAAATTGAATGTAAAATTATGGCGACAAGGAACCCTACCACTCACATCTATAAGGATTGAAGTGTTCCTAATCCTATACTTCCACAACCTACAAGGTTGACACCACAACAATTGGAAGAAAAAAGAGAAAAAGGGCTTTGCTATAGTTGTGATAGAAAATACACTAAAGGTTATAAGTGTGCTGAGAAGAAATTATTTTACATAGATTGTGAAGAGGAGGAAGAAAATGAACAAGAAGCTTCAAAAGAAGAGGATACACACCAAGAACCAACCCTAGAAGAAGAAGAAACGAGTCCGACCATATCATGTAATGCATTGGTAGGAATTACCACTCCTCAAGCTCTCAATATAGAAGGACATATCAAGAAGAAAAAGGTAATAGCGTTGATTGATTCGGGTAGTACCCATAATTTTTTTCGTTGTAAGGTAGCTAAGGAATTGAATTTTTTTCTATACCCAGCACCGGAATGTCAGGTGATGGTTGCAAATGGAGGAACTATAAATTTCTCTGGAAAATTACATAATATCAAGCTAACCATGGGGGAATATGTATTGAATAGTCCAATGCTTTATATTCCAATGGGAGGTGCTGATGTTGTACTAGGAGTACAATGGTTACAATCTTTGGGGACAGTAGCTTTTAATTTTCAAGAACTTTTCTTGAATTTTTTTTTTTCGGAAGGAAAGGAAGATGAATTACAGGGTATGGTATGGAAGCTGGGAAAGATAATAAGCTCTAATGTCATGACAAAGCTTCTAAAGAAAGAAAAATGAGGCATAATTGCACAATTATGCTCACTAAAAGTTCCAACATCAAAATCAATTATTTCTCTAGATCTGCAAAAAGCCTTGGACAAGCATTCCAAGGTGTTTGAAACTCCCAAAGGACTCCCACCTATTCGTGATCACGATCATGCTATTCATTTGATTTGAGGAAGTGTCACTCCAAACATCAGGCCTTACAGATATCCTTATGTCCAAAAGAGCGAAATTGAACGTATGATTGCAAAAATGTTAGAGGTTGTTATAATTAAATCTAGTCAAAGTTCTTTCTCTGCTTCAGTAGTATTGGTGTAAAAGAAGGATGGATCATGGCACATGTGTCCAGATTATAGGAAGCTAAATAAGCTCACTATTAAAGATAAATTTCCCATTCCTGTGATTGATGAATTATTGAATGAATTACATGGAGGAATTTATTTTACCAAGTTGAATCTTCGTTCAAGATATCATCAAATTAGAATGAGGACTGAAAATATTCCGAAAATAGCATTTCGAACTCATGAGGGTCATTATGAATTTTTGGTCATGCCTTTTGGCCTTACCAATGCACCTTCTACATTTCAAGGGTTGATGAATTCCATTTTCAAACCCTTCCTTAGAAAATTTGTGCTAGTATTTTCTGATGACATACTAATCTACAACAGGTCTTAGAAGGATCATGTTCAACATGTTGACAGGGTGCTCAAACTATTGGAGGAGAAACAATTATATGCAAAAACATCCAAATGTTTCTTTGGAGTACACGAGGTGGAATATTTTGGGTCATATTGTATCTCACGAGGGTGTTAAGGTAGACCCTAACAAAATTAAAGCCATTAAGGAATGGAAAGTCCCCACAACCATAAAGCAGTTGCAAGGATTTCTTGGGTTAACAGGGTATTATCGCAATTTTTTTAAGAATTATTGAGTGACAGAGTTTGATTAATTATTAAATAATATATTTCCTACACACACTAGTGGAAATTTATCTAAAGGGAATTTTCTAGATAATAAACTTAATAGATATGAATCATGTGTTGACTCATAGGAATAGTTTATTCATCTAGTCATTACTTGAGGGAAATGATACACAATAATTACTTCTTAACAAATTGAATGACTCTTACCACTATGGCATTGGAAATATTATAAGAAAGACTCCACAATATTGGTCTTAAATCGTGATCTTTTGACAAAAAATATATTAACAGGCACATAGCGTCATCAAAAACACATTGGAAAGATTAATGATGACGAAAATTTTTTGACCATTACCAAAAGTAACAAAAAGAGCATTGGTGAGTGTCATTAAAAGTTCGTCACCAGAAGTGTCACCAAAGAGAGAATTAGTGATGGGCCTTTAACGACCCTCACCAAAAGTTTATTGAAAATGGCTTTGGTGATGAACCTTAAAGGACCATCACTATATACACTTACAACGACGCTTTCTTAAGGAAAGTCACCATATGTGACATTAGTGATGAACCTTAAAGGTCTGTCACAAGCATGACCCTCACGAATGTCCTTTTTTCTTGTAGTGCTAGTTGATCAAGGAAACTTTTGTACTCAGCTTGGCCAGTTAATAAAGAGGAGTTGCAGCTACATTCTGGGATACTTGTGGTATTGATGACTGTCATTGTATTTTCTTCTGTATCATATGTTTGAATGTATTGTATTCATTTTCACTTCATTTCTATGTTATGATCTCTTACAAGTTAGATAATCAAAATACATGTTTGCACATGCTCTGTTTTGGGTAATTGATCATATTTTGCTCACTTTCATCTATCTAAGAAAAATACACCTCCTATTATTTTCTTAGATTTCTTTCAACTTAAAAACCACTCCATCAGAATTCTCTTCAATTGATAAGCATTTTACCTACCTTGCCCCATTTATCCCTGCAACCCTAACTCATTTTCCTTGACCTAGCTCCTTCGCCTAATTCCTTCATCCAGTGATTCGCCAACCAAATAAAATTCAAATAACCCCCTGCACTCTATATCTAGCCTAAAAACCCTAATTTCTCCATCCCTCCTGGTTGTGACCATTTTGGAGAGAGCCATCTCTGATTTGATAGGGCTAGCTATCAAATCAAACGCTTGGTCTGTGGTTAAATTTGTTGGGATTCCTTCTTCAACCTTGGGAATCTAGCGGAGTGATAACAGAATCTTTGAACAACATACAGTTCTTAGCATGCACACTCAACTGCAGACTCTTCTCCAGGCCTCTACGCACTTAGCTGCAAAGCCTCTCCTTTTCTATCAAGTTACATATCACAATAATTTTCCCATAACACTGATCTGGATCAAAATATGATTAACTTGATTTTATGACTCTATTCTTGTTATTTGAACCTATATATGCTAATACATTGAAGGGTTACAACATTAAAATACCATGGTGAAAATACCATGGAATCCCTAAAACAAGCAATTATGGCCCCAAAACCATTGATCCCTTACAAAAAGGAAGGGCTTCAACCCACCCCAAAGCCCTTACGACACCGCACGGTATATTTAATTCCTCACACTGCACTCTACTTCGCGTTGTTGCCCACAAAGTGAAGAGTCTTTGCAAAAATATAGGTCGACTTGGTCTCCGCCCAACAAATTTCTTGAATTCCTACAAGATAGTGCACAACTCAAGGACATTACTTTTGATACTCTTGTGGAGAAGTTTGCAGAATGGGGAAAGATTTTTGAACGAGGAAAATAGATTCTCAATCCCCTGAAGAAGTATTATACCTGATGATGATGCCCATCATTAGGTATATTTTAAGGGGCTATAGTGTCACCTTTTAGCTTATTTAATCTCTCTTCCTCACACACAGTTGATTACATTTTGTCATGTTTTTCTTAGTGAGAAAGGTGTAAGAGGATTGTCATGACTTGAAGCCTAACATGGTTTAATTGCAGGAAATGAAGGAAATAAATCTATTTTGAGTAAAAATCCATGTCAAGGCTTGGAGTATACAACAAGGAGCAATAATAGGAAGGTTTTCCACCTTCTTAAATTCCATAATCATCAAAATAGCTCCTAATATCCTCCTTCAATAGTTTGAAGGTAAAGGCAGTTGAGCATGTGAATGTTGAGAGGGAGGCAAGCTCCACACCTCTCAAAGATCAAGGAGAACAATTCTTACTTTTTAGGAGATGTTGGTAGCTTCCCATTATTATAAATAAAGAAGAGAAAGATCTCATTAGGATTCAATTTTCATAGGAAACTAGAGAACTCTTGACTCTATGTTAGAGATATTTTGACTATAATTTTTTATGTAAGAGACTTATTATGGAATAAGAATGAGTATTTGGTTTACTTCTCACTGAGTTGATTCCAGAGGATTGAAGATTGTGGGTTAGGGCCCAATCCATGGCGTGCAATATATCTTGTGTATATTTATGTTTCTTTTATGCTTAAGTATTTTAGTTGATGTCATTTCATTTTAGTAGAATCTAAAAATCATCAAAATTGTGTTGACAATCCTTCTCTCTCACCTCTTCCATTGGATCTTGAGGAGAAAGGCCTCCAACCCTAGACCAAAATTATTCATTTTATGAGTTATTGGAAAGGATAAAGTAGTGTTCATTCTGTTTATCATGAATTTGTTATAGATTAGAGGTTAGATTTATGTTTTTAGGTGAATGTTAGCTTAAGTTAAATTCAACTCATATTTTCCACTATTTACATGATAGTTTTGTTAATGATCAATGCATGAGTGAATGTACTGGTTGTAGGAATAGATATAACATCAGATAAGGAACCCCTTTCAGCACTATCACTTTGGACTTAAAACCTCCTTCATTTTCCCTTCCATTCTGCTACCCACAACCATGTTTTGAAGACTATCTTCACAACCACCGAGAGCAGCCTTCTTGGTGCAATACATGCCTTCCGAGGGTTCTGAGATTGGAAAATGGAGTTGGTAATCCCCCATACACTTAGATCCACCTTTCCCTCATTTTTCCTAGCCTCCATTCCACCATTCCTCAAAACCCTCTCGGTTTTTTTCTTGTGGCAAAACATGGATCATGTAGTAGCTGCTTGTAGCAGCATTGGGAACCAACTCTTTCACTCCATAATCAATCCTACACCTCACCTGAGTTTATTATAGGCCTTAGTGTACCCCCATATCTGAATTATTGGTTCAGGGACACCCCTAGGTCACCCAAAATCCTTCTTCTCTTGCCGCAAAACAAATTATTTTTAATGTGTTAGTCCCTCATAGAATACTTCATTAGCACAATAGATAGCATGCAGTAGATAGAATTGAATTCAGCATTGATGCAATGTGTGTGTGTGTGTGTGTGTGTGTAGGTAGATTATTTCCCTCCTTGCAAGTTGATTTAGTAGTTAATAGAATGAATGCAATCTAGTGTAATTTCCCTTCTTGTAATTAGAATAAGTGCTAGTCTTTTTCATTAAAAAAGTAGAGGTTAAGTAGATGAATGATTGAAATCTAGTATAAATTATGTTCTTGTAGACATGATAGTTTTCATGACTTGATTTTAGTATTGATTTGTAATTAGAAGTGTGGCAGAATTTCTCCATTAGTATAACCATAATTCCTAGCACCTCGTAGTAGAGCTAATATGAGGATGGCATGAGTAGAGATCATCTACTGTGCATATAGCACCATCACCTCTAAGTTTATACGAACCCTGGTTTGATAAGTAAATTTGAGTAGCCTTTGGGAGTTGTAGCACTCTTGGTGAAATACCAGGGCTCACCACTTTTTGGCATGAATGAATACAATCTAGTGTAATTTACCTTCTTGTAATTATAATAACTGCTAGTCTTTTTCATTACAAAAGTAAAGTTTAAGTAGATGAATGAGTGCAATATAGTATACCTTATTTTAGTTTAGATAGGATAGTGTTCATGACTTTATTTCAATATTGAGTTTCAATTATAAGTATGACATACTTTCTTCCTCAATATAACCATAATTCCTATAACCGCATAATAGAACTAAGATGAGGATGGCATGGGTAGAGCTCATTTGTTGTGCATATAGCAATGTCACCTCCAATTTTGTACAAACGTTGGTTTGATAAGTAAAGTTGAGTACCCTCTGGGAGTTGCAACACTCTTGGTGCAATACCATGGCTCACAAATTTTTGGCGCCATTTACGGGTAGGTGTCTAAGTAGATGTTTGTTTCTGCTTAAGAATTATTCTCTAGTTTAGGTTTACATTTAGTTTCAAAGATATTGAAAAAACCCTCGTATGAATAGGGACAACCATGGAATTTTTTTACCAAAAACCCCCACATCCCCACATAGTCACCCTTCACTCTTTTTCGGTGACTGTGAGATAGAATACCCTCTAGGTGAGCAGCCTGAAAACTTTGAGGAACCTATTGGGGAAGAAGAGGAACTTGATTCACCAGAGAAACTTGCTTCACCTATTCAAGCTATGACTGAAAATAGAACTGAAGGAGTCTTTGCCATCAGAGAAACCAGTGGAGAGACTAGAATGAATAACTTTAGCCCTTCAACTGTTCCACACTTACATGGTCTAAATTCTGAGGATCGTGACACTTTTATGTTTGAATTGTTGGTGTCTACAGGACTTATGACTATTCCTTAGATGAACAAAAGTTGAAGCTATTCCCATCTACCCTTAAGGATGCAACCTTGCGTTGGTTCATGGGTCTGCCTGGGAACATCATCACCACCTAGGCCCAAATGCAAGATTCCTTCAACAACAAGTATAAAGACTATTGTAGGTCCAAATAAACCAAGGAATAAATATTTAGGATGACCCTAGGACCTGATGAATCTTTAGAGGATTATGAGGAGCGATTTCAACTGAACTACAAAAGGACCAATTATGCCCTTGATCCCGGATCACTCAAGTATTTTCTTCTTTGAGGAATCAGAGAATAAGTCATAGAAACCCTTAATATGTTATCTAGAGGATATATCTATCAGCTACCTTATGAGGACATCAAGACTGTATTCAGAAACCACTCCAGGGAAGCCAGGAAAAAAGGTAGAGCTAGTCAAAGCATGACCAATACCCCTTCCTCTTCAACCTCCATTAAGCATGAGATTGGAAAAATGTTGGAGGATTTTAAAAATGATATGTTGCACACCTTTTCTTTGCAAATGGACACAATTCAGATCAAAATAAAACAAGAGGAAACAGAAATAGCCCTAGCTATATTTTTCCCTAGATGCATTAGAAAACACCCTAGGAATGAATGCCCAATCAATGTAATAGAGGTTTGCTCGGTCTGTGTAGAGAGCCATGCAAAAGAAAAATTCCCTTCCTTACGTGACCTAAAATTTGTATACCAAGGGCTGGAAGGTGGACCTAATCCACTCTGCTTCATAAATCAAATAAGGCCTCAAGGACCTCAGCCATACCAAAAGGGCATGCAAGGTGTGCCTTATTCTTACTACCATTCAAAGTAGAATGCACCATTGCTGCCTTGGTATTCTTCCACTCATCCATCCTAGCCCACATCTACTTCTTGGCCTTATGCCCCTCCATATCATCCCCAACCTTTCAATCAACCATTTCAACAATATTTTCCTCAACCACCTCAGTGGAGAAACCCATCACAAGGGTGGAGGCCCCAACTCAACCGAGCTCCTGCTTTACTGCGTCCACCCCAACCTCAACCTCAAATCACTCATCCTGCTCCCCCTAAGATATCTCATATTCCTACCCAACCAAATCCAAACCCGAACAACAAGTAGGCACGACATGTCTACAACGGAGAGACATCTTACCCTACCTATGTTGTGGATATCCATGAGATTAACCTTAGGTCTGGGAGGGTGATCCCAAACAATCGTCCACCATATGCACCTAAAGAGGCTGAAGAGGAAAAGGAAGAGATCACCCCTCAGATAAATCCACCTACTTTTCCTGAGGGATTGATCCACCCTAGCCAACACACCCCAAAATAGACTAAACTTCTGGGAGAACTGAAAAATTTGTGTGTAAAGATACCCCTTCTCTAGGCTATTAAGGATTTTCCCATGTATGATAATATTATTAAAGAAAATTGCTTCAAAAATCTAGGGAGAAGGAATAAATACACCCCTACCATCAATGTTGTAGGTCAGTTATCTGATTTGATGTTGGGCAGAGTGATTTTCCCAAAATACCTGGACTCTGGAAGTCCAGTAATTGATGAACACATTGATGATATCATTTTCCCTCGTACATTGATTGATCTCAGGGCTACCACCAATGTGATGACCAGAGAAACCATGCTGAAAATCAACCTCTAGGGAGCCTTGAGAAAGAGCACTATAGTTCTGCAGCTCGCAGATAGATCCAAAGTAGCTCATGAGGGAGTTGTTGAGGATGTCATGGTATCCATTAAATCCTGGGAATATCTCACTGAACTCCTAGTACTTCAGCCCAAAACCAATTTTAGTGGCTATCCTCTCATTTTAGGGAGACCTTGGTTGTCCACTAGTGATTCTTATATTAGTTATAGGGCTAGAAACATGATTATCAAGAATGGGCCCTTGTCAAAACAACTGGTATTATATCCTCCTGCCCAACCTTCCATTGAACATGATCTACCTTTATGGTTGGAGGATGAAGAAGAATATGAAGTGTACCATGCCACACCCTACACTATTTGTACCTTATATGTTGTTATCAGAGGGGGAAAACCTAATGAAGATGACACCATTGAACATATCCTTCAAATCCAACACCCCAATTACATCCCACTTGATGAACTGGTAAGAGAATCTACGAGAAACCCTTGGACTGAGATATGCTCATTTAACTCAACCTCTTAACCTGTCAAGGTTGTAGAATTTGGCCCATCTAAATCCCTAAATATCAGCCCTTCTCTCTCGGCTAAAGAGGAAGAAGAATTGTGTCAGCTATTGAGGGAGAACTTAGATGTTTTTTCTTGGGATTACAAAGACATGAAAGGGGTTTATCCATCAGTCTGCACACATCATATTTACATCAAGGAGGGATGCAAGCCTGTGTGCCAACCCTAGAGGAGAATGAACCCAATCTTAAAGGGCATAGTAAAGGATTAATTACATAAGTTGTTGGATGTAGGGTTCATTTACCACATATCAAACAGTGAATGGGTGTCTCATTTTGTCTTAGTCCAAAAGAAGAATGGGAAGTGGAAGATCTATGTTGACTACAGAGAATTGAACAAAGCCACTAAGAAAGGCCATTTCCCTTTGCCTTTCATTAACCAAGTCTTGGATGGTCTTGTAGGAAAGAAGTTCTTCTCTTTCTTGGATGGATTCAGTGGGTACAATCAGATTCATATCAACCCTGAAGACCAAGACAAGACCACATTCACATGTCCTTAGGGCACCTCTTCCTATAGAGTCCTTCCCTTTGGCCTATACAATTCCTCTACTACTTTTGAGAAAGAAGTCTTGAGAATTTTTGCTGAGCTTTTCCATGATTCTGTGAAAATATACATGGGAAATTTCACTCCCTATGGGTATGATTTCTAGGAGGATCTCTCCAATATGGGTAAAATACTGAGGAAATGCATTAAAATGCATCTCTCTTTGAGCCCTGAGAAGTGTGAATTCTTGAAAATGGCAAGGATTGTCCTTGGCCACTCCATATCTCAGGAAGGGATACAAGTAGACCCAAACAAAATTGCCATCATAAAAAGGGTGCCTATTCCTCAGAAGTAGAGAGATGTTAGGAATTTCTTAGGCTTGGCTGGTTACTATAGGAGGGCTATCAAGGACTTTAGTAAGGTGGCTTCACCATTGTTTGGATTTTTGTCCAAGGATTATGAGTTCTATTGGTGAGGTCTTTATCAATAAGCCATTGATATCATAAAGGAAAAACTGACCACTTCCCCTATACTTCGAGCTCCCCACTGGGCTCTGCCTTTCCATATCCATACCGATGCATCTGATAAAGTTGTGGGGGCAGATATGGGATAAATGGATGATAATTTTCTCTATGCCATTTATTTCATCAATAAAAAAATTTCCAAGGCTAAAATAAACTACACTAACACTGAGAAAGAGCTTTTATTTATTGTCCATTCCTTGAATAAGTTCAAATATTATATTATCGGGTACCAAAATTTTGTGCATACTGACCATGCAACAATTAAATACTTAATGAACAAACCTGATGTAAATGCTATAGTTATTATATGGTTATTATTGTTGCAACAATTTGATTTTACCATTATTGATAAGTCAGGGAAAGAAAATGTTGTTGCATATTTTATGTCTAGACTCACTTTGCCTACAAATGATGAATGGATGGTTGATGATCAACTTCCAGATGAGAAATTATTTGCTACCTCAATACTCTCTCCCTGGTTTGATGACATAACCAACTATGTGGTTACTGGGAGGTTTCCTCCAAACCTTTTATCAAGAGAGAAGATAAAAATTGTAAGAAAGAGTGCTCCTTTCACTTGGATTGGTGGCAATAATTTTAAATTGGGACCAAATAAAGTCCTTAGGAGATGTGTTAGGGAAGAGGAAGTCTTTTACATCCTCTCAACATGTCATGATGGGTGGGGGTCATTGTGTTGCTAAGAGGAAAACTTTCAAAGCCTTGCAAGATGGCTACTATTGGCCTATTCTCCATAAAGATGTCAGGAGATACATCCAACAGATGTAATCAGTGTCATAGGATGGGGAAGCCTACACTGAGGGATGAAATTCCTCTAAAAAATTAGGTGGCCTTGGAGCCATTTTACAAGTGGGGCATGTACTTCATTGTACCAATTGATCCACCATCCGAACAAAAGAGATACATCATAGTATGCATTGATTATTTGTCAAAATGGGCTGAAAAAAAGGATGTCAAGGCATCAAAAAAAGAGAAGGTGGTTGAATTTTTAAGAGAAAATGTGTTCTACAAGTTTGGGTATCTCAGGGAGATAGTCACCAATTAGAGGGCGCAGTTCACATCCCATCTAATTGATAATCTAATGAGGCAACACAATATCAAGAATACTAACTTCTACTTCCTATCACCCTCAAGAAAATGTGGAGGTGGAAGTGACCAATAGATAATTATAGACCATCCTTACCAAAGTTGTGAGAAACAACAGAAGAGACTGGGCAGACAGGTTGGTGGAGGCCACTTGGGCCTACAACACCACCTTGAAGACAACTATTGCATTTACTCCATATGATCTAGTTTATGGAAATAAACCTTTGCTTTCTATTGAATTTTATTATAACACCTGCTGGATGGTAGCTCATTTGGACTTGGATATCAAAAGGGAAAAGAAAAAAAAAACTCCTTCAACTAAATGGGTTGGATGAATTTTTGATGCAGGCCCTCATTCACACAGAAGTAATACAACTATAAAGGAAAGACTGGCATGACAAACACATCAAAGAGAAGAAATTTCAAGAAGGATATTGGGCTTTGCTCTATGCCTTCAGATTTAAGGACTTCAAGGGAAATTTAATGACCATATGGCCAGGACCCTATCGGATAGAGAGATTCCATGACAATGGAGCTGTTCAAATAAAAAACATAGATGAGGAGGAGATCCCTCTACTTGTCAATGGCTACAAGTTGAAAATGTACAAGACGCCCATGTCCAAGGAATAATTCATCAAGACGATCAATAGAGAGGTGAATATAATTGGGGGCCTCATAACTTACAGTCCCTCACCCTCCTAGAGAAAAATAGAAATAAATAAATAAATAAAGAGGCCTGGGTGAAAAATTTTCTGAGACATCCAGAGCCAACTCCAGGATTGAAAACCTCCCCAAGGCAATACTGAAGCGAAAAAAAGAAGAAGAGAAGAAGAAATAAAATATTTTTGGGTTAAAACCTCTTTGAGGCACCCAAGGTAGGCTTGTGGGTTGAAAAACTCTTCTGAGGAAACCCATCTGTCTTCAAAAAAAAAGAGAAAAGAGAAAAAAACCAAAAATAAAAAAAGATGGAATAACACTAAGGCAACTAACCTGTTTCATTTTTACAAGATGATGAACAGTGGTAGTATTACGGAAAAAGGTAAAACATTTCTCCATATCCCTTTTTCTCCTCTATTTATTAACTCCATTTCCAACTCCAACACTAATCCCACCATAAAATTCAACCACCCTATGATCAAGAAAAATCGAATTTCATTTTGTCTCTATACTACTACAGGATGTCCTAGAAAGCTACAGGAAATCTTGCAGTTGTAAAGTAAGTCCTGAACACCTATAGGAATAAAGGCCAAGGAAAAAATTAGTCATCCAGGACCTTATGATCCTAAGAAAAAGCATTAAAAGGATCACCCTACCTATGCCTACCAGCACCTCATCACCATTCCATCCCATACATAGGGATCCTCTTCTCTAACCCTCCATTCAACCACTGTGGTAAAATATGTTTTTTGCACAAACACATGGCCTTTCCTTTCATTTTTCTCCTATCCCACACCACTACCTTAACACCTTAACATCACCTCCATCTTTTCCACACCATTCCATCACTGCCTCGTCATTTTGGGATCTAGAATATACAGAAAGGAGATTGCTATAGGAAGATGATATCTTCCTATAGCACACATGTGCAAACACCAGAATAATCTGACTATGGCTTGGCACATTCAGAGAAGCAGAGAAAGGTTGAATATTTGATCCCAAAGGAAACCATAGGACTCTAGGGAGGAATCTACATTAGCAACACCAACTTGAAGCCTCCACAAGGTACTTGCATAGACACAACAAAAAAACATAGTAAGCACATAAAATAAGAAATGAAGACACAACGAGAATTAGATAATAAACATAGCTCCTGTGATGATTTATCCAATGCTCCAACTCTTTGCATGCAGGACCTTGCAACCAATTGGCAATGAGGTAAGGCTTAGGTATGACCCTATCACCCTCTCACTATCCATATTTGGCTAAATGAATTAATGTCGTGGAGAGGAGGTTTGATAAGCTAAAAGGTGGCCAGTTAACTTGGCTACCCTCGATAGTGGAACTAAAATATTTTGGTGGAGTTGGAATGAAAAGTGGATTTGTCACATTAGTGGGAGATTATTATGAGGAAGGAGGTAATGTTCACTTCGAGTGGGGCCAACATTCCAAATGAGGAGATCTTTTGTGAGGGACACCTCAACACAACACTCCATGCCCACTCAAAATGGCATATAACATACCTCAACTCAATTCCCCTCGCATTTATGCTCATTTAAAAAAAATTTAAACAAAGGACAAATTTGGGAAGTCGCTGACGAGGTTCGATCATCGGTCAGTTGTGCCCACAGGAAGTGTTACAGGAAGACCTACAATTTCTATAGGAAAATTCAAAGAGTGCTACATGGTGCCGAGAAGAGGCATGAAAGCCTCAAAAATGAAGAATTACCAAAACAATAGTACTCTTCATTCCAAAACATCTATTCATAGAGGTAAGTTACCATCACCTCCATCAATTTAACAAAAATTATCCAAATCAGTGTGCATGCAGTAGTGTCAAAATTGAGGTAATTGAGGAATTTGTGTGAATATGTAGGGGATACGACATTAATTTTGAAGTGTTAAGAGTATTATAACCTTTGTCACCAGTGAAATTGATACCAAGGCCATAATAATACCTGTTGAACCCAAGACAAGCATGTTTTACGGAAATCAAATGTTAAATTTTGAAGATGTTCTATGCTAGATGCAAATATACTTTTAACTTCTAGGGCTTAGTAAAAGTAAGATGCAGATAGAACATACCAATAAATCAATGGAATACAAGCCAAAAAAAGAGATAAAGAATGGTGGCATTACGACGATCAACAAGATGCTTCAACTAACAAAGTCTTCATAAGGTCAGCCACCCACATGTGTCACGCAACCCCAAGATGTTTCATCAAGAACACTCCACCAAGACACTACACCAAGATGCCCTAAACACAGAACCAAGAACGCTGCTCCATCACCATCCAAGAGAGAAGAAAATGCCTCCAAAAAATGTGTGTGTAAAATTAACTCCAAGTCTCTCCAATATATAGGTATCTGTGGGGGTGTGTGACACATTTCTTATGCATGTGGGATAAATCAATCCGACCTTGCACATGTGGAATAAATTCGAAATACATGTTCTGCTCATCCGATCAAGATGATCTATAGATCTATCTTGCACCTCTCCGAAAGAGGAATCCAATAGAAATATTGGCATCGTCATCTAAGCATCAAAACATAGAGTTTGGACCTAGTTTCCTAAAATTAACACTCCCTCTCAACTAGGGAGAACTCCATCTACCAGTGCCATCCAAACATCATGCGTCATCTCGCCGTAACTTGCTTCACTAGCTTGTTTATTTTAAAAAAAAGGTGAGTCACAAAGATATCACTCCCAGCTAACCCAAAGTCAACTCAAAGGTTCGAAACCTCTATAGGAGTCAAGGGAGTCACATATCAACCCGAAGTTCGTTTGAATGACCCGAAGTCAGTTGGAGGTCTGAAACCTCACTAGACTTGATCCCAGATCAAGTGGTTGAACATGTTCCATCCTAGACATAGAGAGTATGGAAATCTCTGATGCATCCATCGGTCTTGCTATGGTCTCTATTCACATTTCCCACCTCATTGGCCAAATGAGAGGTACTTCCCATGAGTCTGAAACTCCATGGGTAGGATGCATACGGGGCACAGATCACAGAGAGGTAAACCAACTCAATATCATCACGGTGGGGCGGAAGCACACCAACAAGATTTGTCAAGCCTAGTCTTGTGGTTTCTTATAGCTCCAAGAAGCTATCCCCAAAGCCCCCCTAGAGCTCCCAGAGATCATCGTCCAACAAGACCCTCCAAAAAGGGGCATTCCATGATTCCAAGATTATCAGAGAAGTTTAGGAACATGACCTTCCCCAAGGGCTTGTGAGAATATCCGCGACCTTCTCATTAGTTCCTATATGATCGAGCCTTATGGTGCCTCGCTGTACCACATCCCAGATAAAATGGTACTAGACATCAACATGCTTTGATTGATCATGGAACACAATATTCTTTGATAAACGAATCCCCCTCTGGTTATCACAAAGGATAATGGTGGCATATAACACATGCTCGAACAGCTCACTGAAGAGATTTCAAAACCCAATGGCTTCACAACAGGTCATACACGCTGCAATGTATTTGGCCTCAGCAGTGCTCAGAGCTACCGACTTCTACTTTCTACTCGAAGCAGACCCCAGTGTGAAGCAACATCCAGATGTTCTCTTGCGATCCACCACACCGCCAACCCAATCGACATCAGCATATACACGGATTCTCAAAATACCGGCAGTGTATCTCAACCCATGGTCTATCATGCCCCGGAGATATCTCAAGAGTTTCTTAGCACCAATCCAGTGAATGTTATGGGGATCAACCATGTGTTGACTCTAGTGTTCACTACACAACATACATCCAGACGGATGTTCCCTAAGAAGATCAGGGCCCTTATGAGTTGGTGATACTCAGTAGGATTTGCTAGCATGGGCCCAAAAACGCTTCCACTCAACTTCTTAAAGTTGAGCTCCATTGGTATAGACTTACAGTCCACCATTCCAAATCTATCCAGTAGATTCATAATATCTTTTCCTTGAGAGAGGAAAATCTTGTTAGGTCTCTGCCAGAACTCCAGGCCTAGGAAGTAATGCATCAGTCCTAGGTCCTTCATCTTGAACTTGGAAGCGAGCTCCCTCTTACACTGATGAATGAGAGGGTTAGCACCAGTTAGGAAGAGATCGTCCACATAGAGAACTAGAATGGGAGGCTTCTCTATCAACCTTGAAGTAAAGGTTCAGATCAACATTGCTTCGAGTGAAGCCCAACTTCCTTAAGTAGCTATCTATCCTCTCGTACCGAGCCCTAGGGGCTTGCTTCAACCCATAGAGGGCTTTATTCAACCTGTAAACATGGGTGTCTCGATCATGGACTTCGAACCCCAGAGGTTTTTCCACATACACCTCTTCCTTTATCGCACCATGCAGAAAGGAGGTCTTCACATCCATTTGATGAATATTTCATCCTTAAATAGAAACAAGGGTAATAATATATCATAGGTGAAATCATAATCAGTGCCTTCCTAGAGAGAGGTCTCAGGCAACACATATTGCCTTGTACTTTTTAGCACTCCCATAAGATCCATGCATGATCTTATAGAGCCATATTTGAGGTGACAACAACTTTGTCCTCTGGTCTCGGGACCATATCCTAGACATCATCCTTCATATAGCATCCTTCTTGATGTGATGCTTTATGACTTCTAGACATAGTAGTCATGGCTGCTAGATACCCTTGGTATCTATATGGCTTCTTGATTTCTCGGAATGTCCCCCTTTGGGTTCATATGACTCTCGGCATCCTCGAGAGTACCCCTGAGCTATGAGGGCCTTCTCTTCTTTCTTCCAGCAATGTAATTTTCTCAGGAGCATACACGATTGTGGTATCCTTCTTAATGCAGCTCCTCTGCAAAGGTGCCATTATCAGTTCTTAGAATATTGATCTTCTTCTTCAATAAATATATCCAGACGGGTAGCATATCAGAATGTATCAACTTCCAAACACAAGATGTCTTTGTGATACTTGAAATTACCATGTTTGTAACTATATGTGGACAATACTACAACAATTGTGACAAATATCATCTTTCCCACAGTAATGTTAGCATCTTCAAAATCACTGAATATAGTCCAAAATCTCAGCAACTCACAGTCCCCTTTTGTTCATCAAGGTGACTGCATATAAGCTTCAAAATACCTCTGTCCTATCCAACAGTCAAGGACAAACCTTCATCAATATTCTTGCAATCATCCAAAACACAGAACAATATCTTTGTTTGCCTTCTTGCAGTAGATTTCCAAAGCACTGTAAAAATAAAATCAGCAAGTCTGCCTTCAAATAATAGAGTTGCTTCATCATCACTGGTATATAGTGCCCAAGATGATCCATACAAAGGAATCATAAGCTGAATATCCCACCAGATCAACGAGGAAGAATGAAGAAAACCCAAAATATGTGTTGAGATCAAATCAACCACCCAATTTCCAACATGCTTTCTTCGTCAATGCTCACAACCCATTTTTCACATCCTTGCACTGCAACCTTCCATGAAGTAGACTAGATATATTTCCACTACCTATGTTCAAGACCAATCCCAAGAACCATTCAGAAGTATGCCTCTGACTGTATTACATGATATCATGTGCTTGAACAAACCTGACTAAACTTTCTTCGAGTTCAAAGAAGGTATGACCGCTTCCTTTTTTAATTATGTCAGTCCGTCCTCCACATATAGGGTTCTTATGGATGGATACATAGCCCAATCTCTGATCAAATAGTCTTGCAATTGGACGAAAAAATCGGTTTCATTGAGCAGCAAGTCTAGGTAACTATAATTTGTATTATCCTCCAACTCAATATAACTCAACTTCTAAAGAGCAATCTGCTATAGCACCGATGCAAAATTCGGTCCTTTCTGGAGCCAATGAACATAAATATGATGGAGTGTTAGGTATTCACATTAAAATTTCTATAGATGGATTCTATTTATAACAAAGTCATATGAAATATGCATATGATAGAACCTGGTTACCCCGAGTGCAACTCCAACAGTGATGATGAATACCCCTTTTATTTTTGTTCTAGGTACTAGTTACAACAATGCAAAGACTATTAGCTATGTTTAACACTTGGATGATTCTGCAAACAAGAAAATAGCTCAACCACTCCAGAATTCGCTATTCACAGGAGTAAACATTTCCAATACATGAATAACACGCCTAGATCTTATGTGTGTCACTTCAACCAGAGGGGATCGATTTTTCTTTGGCACTGAACGCAATCCTTGTATCTTCGTTGCTCCTTCTAATTGAGGATAAAACCGACTCTCCAAAAGCAATGAAAATCAACATCTGTTATGAGATTAATGAGTCTTACCCATAAAAAATTTCAAGCAACTCACACGATTTTGAAGTAGGCGGCTCCTAAAAATTGATATCAGCCCTTCCATCTTCTGCGCTCAAATTTACCACATATACAGGCAGGCAGGGAGGCAGGCTCGGGGCCCAGAGAGATATCAGCTAACAAAATCAATTGCCCTCAGACCATGTGGTATACGCACACAAAAAATCATGGCTAGCCTTCCATCTTCGTTCACTGCATACTACATATATACCTATAGCCATTCCAGTACTTGAATTCAAATGAATTCCTCAATATGCAACAACACGAATTCTTGGTTATTGCAGCCATGAACATTTGGAATCACAATTCCAAAATTAACTCGGCTCAATTTCATACGTGTTAGAGTTGTCTTGATGTGGGAGATAGATATTCATTCAGATTCTAATTACAACTGCCACCAGAAGTATAATATCCTTCTAGATCTTCGTTAAAGAGAGAGGGATGTGATTTGAATATTCAACATGGAAAAACTAACCACGTTCATTTCCCTTTCTTGCAAATTTTCCCAGTTACGGCTGCTCGAATCCACCTACCACCGCAAATCGCTTGCTAGTCCTTGTTGGCACTACGTGTCTAGTTAGACTACAAACTCATCACCGATAATATAGCAGACTCATCCAACTAGTGAGGAATTTCACATCTAAAGTTGATATGCCCGCAAAGCTCATGTTAAATATTTCAACACTGATGCTCCGCAGATTTAATCACTTTTCTCACCATCCATGCACAGATACCACAGTGCACTCTAATTTCAATCATGCCCTGCTCCAACCTGATCACCCGTACTTCTAGGCATCCCATTAAACGAAAGGCCTCAGAAATTTATCAGATATTCCTCTGTATCCTTCCGTTGTGTGGGGTAAATTAATTGGATTACAGAATCCATGATATCCAGCTACGCAGAACGTACATGTTTTACGAAAAAATAAACCAAACTGAAATGGATGACCAGTCTTAGGCTTGTCCTCGCTTCACATGCCTTAACGATGGCTCTAGCTACTTTCCATGGCATACAGCCTAGCATAGCAGCTTTTTTTAGCTGTGGTATCCTTCAAATCAAACCCAAACAACCATTCGCTGTCACTTATAGCTCCTCATCTTGCTACCCTTGATTCTGAACAAGATGGGCTTTGTCTTATCCTTACCTCTGATACCATGTTAAATCCTGAAGATGTTCTATGCTAGATGCATATATACTTTAAACTTCTAGGGCTTAATAATAGTAAGATGTTGTAAAACATACCAATAGATCAATAGAAGACAAGCCAAAAAAAGAGATAAAGAATGGTGGTGTTACGACGATCAGCAAGATTCTTCAACCAACAAAGTCTTCATAAGGTCAGCCACCCACGTGTCACACAAACCCAAGACATTTCATCAATAATAATCCACCAAGACACTACACCAAGATGCCCTAAACGTAGAACCAAGAATGCTGCTCCATCACCATCCAAGAGAGAAGAAAATGCCTCCAAAAAATGTGTGTGTAAAATGAACTCCAAGTCTCTCCAATATATAGGCATCTGTGGGGGTGTGTGACACATTTCTTATGCATGTGGGATAAATCAAGGCGACGTTGCACATGTGGAATAAATTCAAAATACATGTTCTTCTCATCTGATCAAGATGATCTTTAGATCGATCTTGCACCTCTCCGAAAGAGGAATCCAACAAAAATATTAGCATCATCATCTAAGCATCACAACATGGATTTTTCACCTAGTTGCCCAAAATTAACATCAAACCTACATATAAGTATTCTTTTCCTAAGTGTGGTGGTGCACTTAGAACAACAAAAAGAAAGACATCTGACCTTTTCCTTAAAGTGAATAGATAAAGGGAGGAAAACCTACTTGTAATCTATTCTCTTTTCCTCGCCTCCCTTCGTCGCTTCCGTTTCTCTCAATACAACTGAACTTGCTTTTTTGATACCTGAAATGGAAAAAATAAGACAAAAAACAACATAAAGGAAATATGATCTATTCAAGTTAAGAAAATTGAATCGATTAAATTCATAAATACACATATAACATCATTGACACAGGAATTAGGAAAGGAACAAATGTATTTATTATGAAGTTGAAGGAAGAGTACAATCGGTTGATCGATTCGTTGTCACTCATCCAAATTTAGTCCCATCCTTATCACATCCAGCGTAAACAATACAGCAGCATCACAGTACATGCACAATACCTCCAAGAGCTATGATCTCACCATCATAACTCTACTTAACACAAATTCTTTCTCTCTTGTGCACTATGATCAGTGATCTATTTATAAGTAGATGAAGGTCGTTTGACATAAATGAATCATAGAATGAATTTCCTAAAAATGGATGAAGAGGTTTCCTTTTTCATGGGAATAGGAGGATAAGAGGTTTAATGGCTCCATGGTGTCCATATTCAAAGCTATCAGATGAGGTGAAAGCTAGAACAACTTCTAGAAGCCACTAGAGGTTGGGAAGATTCCTGGAATCCAATGAAGAATTCACTCATAGTCAACCAACACACTCTAAAGTGGGTGTAGATCCTCTGCAACACAGCCTTGCATGGGAGTAGATACTCTGCAAATAAGTTACTACTGTCTAGGGGTGCATTGATGGATCAATGGGGCACTTCAACTGGCATCCAAGCAGTGAAACTTTCATGAAGGAAAACCACCAATAAGATGACTTGTTTAGGGCATGTAGCAACTAATTTAGAGTATGATAGACCCTAATAGATATTGATCTGTGTTTTGGGATGATGCCCAAATTGACCTGTAACAGTTGCCCCCTAAAGCATGAAGTCAAAAATGATAATGTTGAGTGATTTTATTTACGACATGATGAGGAGGAACTAAAGCGGACGATGACCTGCATCAATTCCGATAGATTACATCATGATATATGTTCATCTTGGACATGAATTTGTGAGGGAGGCATATCCCATACTCAGCAGATACACTACCATCACATCAGAAAGTTGTCTACAGATATAGAAGCATGATAGGATGACCATCCAAGTAATGACCATCGTATGAATGATTTGGTACTGCTCCTGAAATCGCAACCCAGATAGATGAAACTAGATCCAGGGTCTTCTATATTGTTCACTCGATCACTTAAAGTATGAGTCTAACCATGTGAATATGTGATCTAAAGTCGAACATGGGAAGACATTGTTTGATTACTAGCCAATAATGTGAGCATTTAACAGAAGTGAGAGAAACCACATTTGATGATAATGGCTCTCAAGGTACTGCAGTACATTCTTCATGGTGTGAATAAATGATTTGATGTCGAACACCATACAAAGTATTTTGGTTGAATGCCTGTGATGTCAACCTGTCATCGGAAGAGAGAAAGCTCCCGTTGATGTAAGCAAGCTCCAAGGTACTAAAAGGTTGTTTCTAATTCAAATTCATAGATAATGAGCTGATGTCGACATGAAGCAACCCGTCGCAGGAGGGAATTGATGTTTCCCCCATCAACGACACGAAACAAGAGTAATTATTTTGGAGACATAATGTTACTGATGAAGCAATGTCAGGGATGGTGGTCATAAAATGAAGGTTTATGAGTATTGCAAAGGATGAGAAGTAACTGAGTAACTTCTCTTGAACATATCGGTGACACTGAATGAATTGACAACATTTTACCCAAAACCAAAGTGATGGATGGTGTGATAGACCATAGGTATGATAGACCGTCAAGCAGATTACCCAACCCCAAAATCATGGAGATGAAGTGAATAAGTGTCATGTTCAGGAGAGACTTTCTACCATAAAGTGTTTTATCCCTTTCCAATTTTCCCCAGTCATTGCTGACCAATACCTCTTTATTTTTTAACAAGATTGAGGAGGATAACATATGATTGATGTATAATTCCACCCTTTGGGTGAATCTATTGCCATTTTATGCTTTAACGAGTCCAGCGAAGGTAAAACTCGATCTTGTCATGATGGAAAATTTCGTCGCTATTTGATACTTTTAACGAGGCTAACGACAGTGAAAACTCAGTCCTTTTTCATGTTTAGAAAGTTTGGAAAAGGGACTAAAAGAAAAATCCACAAGTTGCTTTTCGTATAATAGTCCCTCAGATCCGAAAAAGTGTAAAATAATACCTGAGAGAACCTCTTAGCCATGTTTGACTAGGGTTTTCCTTTTTCGTCAACATAATATATCTCAGTCCAGAAAAGGGTTAAACTTATACTGAGTAGATGTCATTTCAATACCTTTTACGAGCTCGAAAGGAAAAGTGCTCGACAATATTTTCATGTTTTGGGAGTATGAAAAGAGTAGAAAGAGAACTCTAAGGAGGTTCCTTTCTCATGTTTAACAAAGCTCGAAAAAGAGATAAAATTGTGCTTTGAGTTCCTTTGTCATGCTTAAAAAAGCTAGAAAAAGAGATAAAGTGTGCTTTGTGGTCAAAATTGCATTTCACGATCATGCACGACGAACTCACTGTAATTAGTTGTAAACCTGCTCAAAGAACCATCAAATGGATTAACAATACATGTTTAAATAGTAAAAATGGGTAAAAACCATAGTTATTTCATTAAATATGCATAAATTAATAAAAAATACTACTAAAATAAGAAATTACCAAATCATTTTTTCCATTCAAATTTTAGTGTTCTAAGCCCGTTTTACCCTCGAACTTCAGTGGTTGATTGCGATAGATTCTGTGGACCATTTCTTGTGCTGTCTAGACCAGGTAGAAGATCTTAACTTCCTCTTTCTATTTGTTGAATTCTTGTTCAATTTCATGCTTATTTTTTAAGGTTTTGGGGCTTCTAAGGTAAATATACAATGCCCTAGGATCAACACACCTTTGGATGTCGAAAAATGCATTGCATAGAGGCTGGAAAGAAGGCCAGTTCCTCTGCAATGATTTGTCTTCCACTCAAGAGTGTGTTGGGCGCATTTTAGAAACTTGCATCTTGTTTTTTGCCCAAAATTTCTCCAGTTTTTTGCATGGAATGGATCCTAAATAAGCCTATGGTGTGATTTTAGACTTTGATCGGATCATAACATCGATTACATGGTGAGAAAGAGAACATGAAGAACAAGATATGGTTGCCCTAAATGATCCTGACACTATGAGAGCCCTCAAAGACTGTGGGTTTCTCAAGTACTTCAGATTGTCAGGGATGAGGCAACACATGGAAATATTTCAGTAATTGATCTGTTCATGGGACTTGACACTACATGCATTTCACATTGGGGACAAATTTCTCCCAATATTTGTTGATGATATTTACTTTTTGAAAAGTTTGTCGAGATGTGGTGCCCCCATTTCCCTTGCGGGCTCCATCCGTGGAGGTGAAACAGTGAAGGACTACATTCAATAATTTTGTCAACTCGGAACTAAGCCTAGAAAAGATGTAAAGTTAAATATCAAATATGTACGTGATATGCCTCTGAAAATTCTCCTATTCACTATTAAAAAGCTAGCTGGCAGCGTGACACTACATGTTGTGAATAAATCATACATGTAGTATGCACTTGAGTATCTCGAGCCGACCATGTTCAACTAAGATGAAGCAGTACTGCTTTAGATGAAAGAACATCTGACCAAGGTAAAAAGTGGAAAGACCAAAAAATTCATCTACGTGTCGATCTTGATCACTTTTGTTTTGAAGTGAGTTCCATTGATGCAGCCACATCATGTGATACTCAAATTAGCTGGTTCTAGATATCCATAGATGTAGCGATAGGTCGAGGTGATGGCTAGACATGATGGTCAATCATCAATCTCATTTTCCACTGCATTCTTCAGTTGGCTCTGAAGATAGAATATCTTCATAGAGGAGCATCCATTTGCAAGGATGGATTTTCATGAAGATCCAGATTTGATTTTACTAGCTGACGCTCAATGGGGTGCTATAGGTAAAATGTTGACCATGTTTTTGATTTTTTGGGGTTTTTTACATATTTTTGTGTTTTTTATGTTTCCACCACTAAACTAAGAATTTTTAATGTATGCAGATGTAGGTACCGTTTGAATAGTGGTTCATGCATAGCAGGAGGGAGAAACAACAGAGAGGATTGTAGGAAGAGCAGCCCTTCAAGATTTTGATTTAGAAGAAACTCTTGTTGAGTTGCAGCAGCATGTGGAGGGATTGAATCTTGGGATACCAGATCCCCGGATTGAGGAGTTACATTATGAGGTTGTAGCATCATACCATTTGTGTGCCTAGCCATTGGATGAGGCTATTGCGCATGATATCCCAAGAAGTGACCTGCTATCATGAACATCACTAGGTTTACTTAGATTATGCTATGTCTGTATACATTTTGAGGTCAGATGACCAACGTGTCTTGGACACAATTTTTGTAAAAAACTCAATATAAATCTATTTTACTTTTAGTGTTTTTCTATGATTATGTGCAATCCTATTTAATTGTATGATGTGAATTGAAAATCTATCTTTACATATTTTGCAAATGTCTATTTAACACATAATTTGCCAAAGAATCAACTAAAGAGTTAAAGTTTCTGGAAATGTGTTGATATTGAATGTAATCAAAATGTCTTTCCAAAAGACGAACTCTAAGGATCATGCGATGAATTGGTAAATTTCAGACCATATAGATGCCAGTAATCTATAGTATGAAAAGTTGTGAGTCCAGAATGATGATGATGCAGCGAATGCCAAGTGAAATGGCATCAGAGAGTAGTTCAATCAACCCGCTATACTCAACAATATTGTTGGTCGATCTACCAATACAAATCCCTTGGAAACTCACTAACTCGCCACTTGGAGAAAAGATGGCCCATGATACAGAGGATAAATTATGAGTACTACGACTAGCACCATCTACATATCCAAAAAAAGGTTCCAAATATTCTGACATCTGCAAAAAATGAAAAGCGGATTACTAACCACATGAAAAACTCTAAAAGACACACTGCTACACACACGTAATAAAAGCATATAACACAATGTTTACTACGCAAAATCAGGCATAGTAATGTTTAAGATACAACCCATTTCAAGGCTACAACAATGGAATCCCATCATAATCTACCAACTTGTAGGCACCCTTAGCCATAATGCGCTTGAAAATGTAGGGTTTGTGCCATAATGGTTCAAATTTCCTTGTTCCCATCTTATTAGCTTCTTGATCATAAGTCAAGACCAGGTCTCCTTCCGAGAAGGTGTGAGGCTTGAAATTGTGGTCATATTATGCCTTGATTCATCTCTTATGCGCTTCGTTGGCCAATGTGGCTTCATGACGCGTTTCATCTAGATGGATTATATTTAAGAGACATTCCTCTTCTTCAGAAGTGCCAGGTAGCAGGTCAATCATGAGTTTCAACGATGGTATTTCACATTGTATGGGTAAGATAACTTCCAGACCGTAAACTAGCGGAAAGGGAGTAAATCCGGTATCGTTTCTCACCGAGGTTCGATATGCCCACAAATCTGAGTACATGATCAAATTCCATTTTCATTTATGAACCCTAATCATGCATTGAAGAATACACAAGAAAATTGTTGATAGCTTCAACTTGTCCATTAGCTTGCAGATAATAAGGGGTAGAACTATCATGTAACAGTCCTAACTTGGTAGTCAATTCATCCATCATGTGATTATGAAAATGTTTTCCATGATCTATGAATATGGCTTGCGATACACCAAACCATGTAACCACATGGCTAAAAAAGAAAAATGCAACTACCTTACCCGTGTTGTTGAATGTAGGCATCACCTCGACCCACTTGGTGAAATAGCCAACGATGATTATAATATACCCATTACCTCTGACTGAGCGGGGGTTACATGTCATGAAGTCACTGACCCATTTTGAAAATGGTCCAACAGCGATGATAGGATGCATTGGTGATGGCGGAAAGCGGGTTTTACGATCAAATATCTGGCAAGCATGACAACTTCTAACCACGATAATGCGGTTGCAAAATATGGTAGGCCAGAAGTAACCAATGCGGAGAATATTTTGCGCGGTAGCATAACCAGAAAAATGTCTACAACATGCACCAAAATGGAAATCATTTAGAAATTTTTCGGCCTCCTCATGCGTGAGGCGCCTACGTAAAATCATGTTGACACCACGACTATAAAGTGTATCACCGACGATCAGATAATATTTGGCTTAGTATCAAATAAATTGTTGTTGTGAGCGAGAGGTATTGGGCCAAAAATTTTGTGTCTGGAGATAGATGAAGAAATCCATACCACAGGTCAGATGAATCGATCAGAAACAAAGATTTGTCTAGAATTGATGGTTCTGTAGTAGGATCGGTGCTACTCGAAGGAAGGTCATATATAAGCTCAGAAAACACCAAATACTTCTTTGACTTTGATTTGATGAATGCCAAATCAAATTCATACAAAATGACGATCCATTTTAAATATTTCCCCTCAGAAATTTATGTGACATAATGTATGTCATAGGGTTTCAATCTGAAATGACAACGGTCCTTCAGAGCAGGATATAATGGCGAAACCTGTATACAACTTGAACGGCTGCTAGAGCGAGCTTCTCAATGTATGTATACTTAACTTCCGTATCATTTAGATTATGAATCAAATAATATATTGGATGTTCAATCCCATCTTCTTCTTGGACTAAAACCATAGTGATGGTTGTATCTGCAGTGGTGAGATACAGGAAATAGTCACTCTGATAATTTGGGGGATAGATTAATGATGCTCAGATCAAGTTATCTTTAAGAACACCAAGGGAAGCTTACGCAACCTCATCCCAATTGAAGGGAATCCCCCTTTTCAATATTCAAGTAAATCCTTTAACCATTTTGGTGTAGTCAGGAATGAACCTCCTTAGAAAGTTAGCCTTCCCTTGGAGTCTCTGTAACTGAAGCATATTGGAAGAAGCAGACAAATCAAGAATGGCCTGGACCTTCAATGGATCAAGATGAATTCTATCTTTTGACACAATGAATCCAAGAAAATGACCAGAACCAACACCAAAAAAACATTTGTGTGGATTGAGGTGTATTTTATAGTGACGACATCGTAAAAATATCACTCCGTTTCTGTGAATGTGTAGGTAAGTCATCTAGAAATGGTTGAACTATGTGCTTGATGTCATGAAAATAATAATTCATTGTCCTCTGGAATATTTCCCCAACGTTCTTTAAACCAAAAGGGAGCTTTCGATAAGTAAATGTGCCCTAGGGATAGATAAGAGCGGTTTTATATTGGTCCTCTGGGTGAATATTAATCTGATTGTCAGAGAATCCATCCATGAAAGAAAATATTTCACATTTGGCACATTCATCAATAATTTGGTTGATAAAGGGAGTGGGATAGTTGTCTTTCGGACAAGCATGATTAACATCTCGATAATCGACACACACTCTAATTGTCCCCTGTTTTTTCATGACAGGAACAATGTTAGAAACCCAATCGGTAAGCGGAACATGGTAAATGAATCCAACACGCAAAAAATTTTCAACCCGTGGTTTAATGGAAACATATTTATTATGGTGAATAGGACGAAGGCACTGTCACACCATCTTAACATCAGGATACATTTTAATCTCATGTTCAACAATGCTGGAGTCGATACATGGCATCTCCTCATATGACCAAGCGAATACATCTCAGAATTCATGAAAAAAAGCGTTGTAAGTGTCAAGTTCAAATGGAGAACAAGAGGCACTAACATGAATGTTTTCTACAATACCTGGTTTGGTTGAAATATCGATAGAAATCGTTTCTTCAATATTTGATGGGTTTTTCTCAGAATCCACGACATGGATAGGAATAGAATTCGTCAATAAATCAACGACAGTAGGGTGATATAGTTCAAATGGATTATCTTCACTATAATCTGGAACATGGGATCATTGATGTGATGATTCCCATTGTTCTTCTTCTGGCATCATGGATTCCATAATGCTCTCATCAGTTGACAATATGTTTCAAAAAGGATCAGAATAAGTACCAAAATCCAAAGAACGATCAACCCAAGTGGTTGGCGACAAAGGATTTGGATTGGTTGCATAAGACAAGAAAAATTATTGTTATGCTAGCTCAGTTGTACTTAGCAGCATGATGTCACCCAACCTAACTACTTTAGAATCATTGGGAATATTCCTTAAGTTAGATGAAGTGGAAGATATCATATTCTTGTGGTCTCTATACTGCGATTACGCATTACATCGGTGATGGTAACGAAAAGTGCCGAAATGGGAAGGATCATAAAGGTCTACACCGATGTTTTGAAGAAGGTGGGGAATCAAGTGAATAAACATAATGCTACTGACTCTTGGGAACGGAGGGGAAGAAAGGGATTTGATCAATGGTATAATAATTCTGGAGGCGAGTCAATGAAATTGAATTTGAAGTGGTAGGTTGATCTGCTGTTTGTTCATTGTGATGAAAACATATTCTTTGTAATATTCGTTAATTGACACCAAAACATCGAGTTTTTGGGCTTAGTGGCGGAAAGCATAAGCACTTTGCAGACTAAAGAAGCAGATCCGTAACAACCATATGTGTTTCCGGGTTCGGAAAAGGATTTGTCAACACTGCAGATGCAACAGAAGTCTTAAGAAGCTTTGGGAGTTCAGAGTGGTGAGGAAAATCTCGCGTAAAATTCTCTTCATTACATATCAAGCAAGGGTAACGAGATTCCTGAAAAGAACCGGATGAATCAAATGATTTTTCCTGCGGGGGTGAATTTGATTTCTTCTTATCTTTCCCCTTATTCCTATTTCCTGGTTGCTTGTCATTTTTTCCCTTGTCATATGACACGACATGGATTTCAGAAGAAGACGCAGGATCAAATGCAATAGTGTTTTGATTTGAAATAACAAGTGTAGGGCCAGATAGTCGACTTGCTGTCAGATCGCTAACAGAACTAATTACACCATCTCTAGCATGAATGTCTTGACCAGATCGAGCAAGAGGAATAATAAAATTTGGTTGCGATGCATTTGGAATCTTTTCATAGAGTGTGCTAGACTGAGTGTAAATCAATCTGGATACTGGCACTGAAACCAGTGCTCTCTTCGGTCTGCTCGCCTTTGGCCACATCCTTAGTGATATATGGCAACAAGGACTTAATAAACCACTTAGCTAAAAGATGATCAGGAACAAATGTTTTAACCATTCGACGACGACGATGCCACTCATGTATATGATCCGATATATGAGTAGCAATGGTTTGTTTAAAGCTGGTCAAAAGTTCCGTTCTAGTTTCATATATGATGGGTAATTGGAAGTGGGTTAAAAAAGTAGTGGTTAAAGTTGTAAAGTTATCAAATGAAGATCGTGGTAATTCAATGTACCACTTCGCAGTCGGACCAATAAGTGTTCGCTAAAAAAGATACAATCTAACTGAATCATCATTTAAGGAATTAGATGAACACCATAAATGATAAGTCATGACATGCGTAGAGGGGTCTTCTCCAAAATTTCCATTGAATTTTGGAATGTCAGAGGGTAATTTATGAGGAATCATCCCCCACCAAGATAAATAATGAATGGGATCATTGGTGAGCCGATTTAAGTCAGGTAAATCTAATGTTGTTTGTAACAAAGTAGCCCATGGGTGGAGTTATTTTGAGCATAATAGAATAAGAAGGAATAGCCTGGAGATAGGCTTTATACAAATGGTTTTGTTGTTATTGGCAGAATAGGTGGATTTATTGGCCAGGATTTGGATAGCTTAGTCTGTAGAATGGTTGTTGTGGCTGCCATGGAATCTGATAAAGTGATTTCCCACCAGGATAATTTAGACTCGGTTGTGAATAGACAGTGCCAGTAGAAATCTGTGACAAAGGTAAACTAGCCCACGGTTTCGAAATTCCCGATATAGATAATTGTTGAATACCATCTATTATCACTCCAAAATTTCCAAGGGTCGTTATGTGTGTTTAAAGAAATATTAGTGGTAACTATCAACCACTTTGGAGATTAGGATCTAGCCTTCATAATGCTGAGAGAGGGCTCTCTCTTAATGATTTAACTTTGTTGTTTTAATTGATTTTAGGATAGTTGTGTAAGATTGATTTGGTTTGATTTTTATTTGTTGGTGGAATTACTGATTTAGATGGATAGGTGCTTACCTATTTTGGGCTATGGAGTTAAAACATCAAGAGAATAGAACATAATCAAGTTCTAAAGGAAGTGTTACAGGGCAAGGTAGCTGAACAAAATCAGAGCTTAAAGGCTGAATGGTGAAGTGGTTTTCAATCGGGATCAAGGAGAAATTAAGGATTCCTTAAACCGGATAATGAAGGAAAGTGTAAGAGATCAATCAAGATCAGAGAGCAGTCAAGGATTCTCTAAACTAGATATCAAAAGAAAACATTAAAATGAATAGCAGTTCAAAACAAAGTGTATTTAAACAAATTATGCAATAATATTCATGTTATAACATTTAGAATTTATAAAACATGCAAGTTTATGGAATAATTTAGGAAATAACATGAACAATTGAAATATACTTCACTTAAGTAGCTCAACACATGAATCCTGTAAAGAAATGCTTTTATTACTTGTCTTGTTTGTCAACCTGGAAAAGGTACAATAAACCCTCAGGTAGTAGATCAATTCAACTATAGAAATATTTAGGAATCCACACTCAATACTCCGAATTGATGAAGTATTTATACAAAACTTAATACAAAATATCTTATCAATTGTTTAGGAATTAATTAAGGAAAATAAATATCTTCATGCAAGAAGATAGAGACACCTATTTAACGAATGCAAGCAGTCCCTGTTTATTTGATTTATTGTTTACTTCTTTGATATTTTGATGTCTTTCACGTTGGCTGTTATCTAAATTTTCTTTTAACCCTGTCTTTGATCTGTGTTCATTTGTCTTCATCTTTAACTCTATCTTTGCTGCTCTGTTTACTCTTTAACCTTATATCTCTTTAACCTGTTTTTACTTTTACATGTCACAATAAATCACACCATTTTTCCCAGGATTCTTCATCTGGAAGTTTGATTTTTACCATCCTCCTGTAAATCTCATCATCCTCAGTATACTTGGAAAATGTAGGCTTGTTTACAAAAAGATGATTTACCTCATGTTGAATGTAAAAGAGTTTTTCAAAATTATGAAGGAGCACTTTGCCTGTGGGAACTCCTTTCATTGCTGAAATGTTGGAAGTTTCTTTAGCTACTTCCATGATATTCTTATCATAGACTTCATGCCTAATCAGTTTTCCATTGATCACTAATGGAATAGGCAGACCTTTCTGCCTCAAAACATCAAATTTGTTTAGAAACCTATTTACTGCAAGCTCCATTATTTGGCATTTATCTTCAAGTTGTATCATCAGATTTATCTTGGAAATCACCTTCTTCACCTCTAAGATGTTTTCTGTTCTATCTGTTATTCCCAGCTATTTTAATTCCTGTTTGTTTTTAGAATTCAGGAACTTGATAATCTCAATGGCTTCCTCTAGTTTCTTTCCAAGCTCTTCTTTGAATTTTTGGATTGCATCACTAGCCTCCTTTATCAATTCTTTTTGCTCAAATATAACTTGGATAGAGGGAAAAATATCATAAATAGAGCTAATGATATTGGTCCAGAGTTGTTGCTTTTCTTGGGCTAGTGGCTCTTTTAGTGTCAATTCCTTTTCTAGCTGATGAATTCTATTAGTCAATCTGTTTGCTTTCTCTGATTCTTCTTTATACATTAATTGAGCCAATTTCTTTTCATCTTCTAGACTTTTCACTTGTTATTTAAGTCTATTGATCTCAATAGTTTGTATTGACATATCTTTCATTTCTTTAATCAAATTACTTGTCTCATCATTGGGATGAGCTGATGGCACTGCTGATGTTGTTGCTGATGTAGTTTCTGGTAATTCTGTTGGTATTGGAGTTGATGTTAAAGCTATAGGAATGGAAGTAACAGGAACTGCTTCCATCATTAGGGGAATTTTGAGGTCTAAAATGGGCCTCCTAAGGAAATTATAAAATATAGTGGAAATAATAAAATAAGATTTAATTACATCATTAAATTTTAGAGGGAAAAAACAAAAAACTACTTTTTCAACTAGTATTTTCAACTTATCTCCCAAATTTTTTACTCAAATTTCGAGGGGGAGTACTTGTTGGATGCAAAATTTAATTCCTCATCCAAGGAGTACCCATGTTGCATACTTTCAATGGATCATGCTACAAGAAAACTGAGAAATACATGAAAAAGTATGCAACATGGGTACTCTTTGGATGAGGAATTGAATTTTGCATCCAACGAGTACTCCCACTTAAAATTTGAGTAAAAATTTTAGGAGATAATTTGAATATAAAAGTTGAAAAAATAGTTTTATTATTTTATTATTTTTTAATCTTTTTACCCTTTTACTTAAAAATTGGCGACTCATCCCCCATGGTTGACATCATCATCTTGAATCCTATTAGTTCTTATAAAGTTTATTTCGCTGTACATTTTTCTTAGGAGGCCCATTTTAGTCCTCAAAATTCCCCTAATGGTTGGCCTGCTTTTCCTGTACTAATTTGTCCATTTCATTTTCCATCTCTTTCAGTTGATTTTTCAACTGAGTGATCAGATTCATCATTTCATACTTCTGATTTTAATTCTCCAAAACTTCTTTAGTTTTTGGATGCTCTGTTGTAGGTAACTTTAGTTGTTTCTTCAATGCAACTATATCTGCATTCTTCTTCTTGATAAGATCTTCTACTGCTTTGACATTCTTTAGATCTGTTATCACTCCAATAATTCTCAAGGGTTGTGTATATTTTGGTTTAAATAATATTATAGGTAACCACAAGCATACTTTTAAGCCTTAGGATCTAGCCTTCTTAATGCTCAGAGAGGGCTCTCTTTATATGATTTATCTTTTTTTAGTCAAATTGATTTTAGGCTAGTTATGTAGTATTACTTGGGTTTTGATTTTGGGTTTGGTTTGGTGGTGGAATCACTGGTTCAGATGGATAGATTTAGGTCTGAATTCCATTGGGCTAATGGAGTCAATGTATCAAGAAGTCGGATTAGAATCAAGGTTCTAAAGGGAAGTGCTCACAAGGCAAGATAACTGAGTTACTTCAGATCCTTAGGCTGATGGTGAAAATGGTTTCAATCAAGATGAGAGAGTAATTAAGGGTTCTCAAATCTGGATAATGAGTGAAAATATAGAGGTGAATCCAAAATAAGGATCAATTAAGAATTCCGTAATCTGGATATCATTATAAAACATGAAAATGTCATAACAGTTCAAGACAGAGTGCTTTTAAACATATTTTGAAATAACATTCCCATTATACATTTAGATAGAAAACATGCAAGTATGTGAAAACTTCAGAGAAAAACAAAGAACAATTGAAAATACTTCACTGAAGTGGCCCAACACATGAATCTTGTAATATAATCTCTTTATTTCTCAATCCAGTCTTCTGACTTGAAAATGGTACAAAGAACCCTCTGGTTCAGATCAATACATCTATAGAAATGTTTAGAAATCCACAATCCACATTCAATACTTCGAAATGTGAAAAATTTATACAAAATATCCTAAAACAAACTTAGGAATTATTCATGGAAATATAAATATCTTCATGCAAGAAGATAGAGACAGCTATCTAACTAATGCAAGTTGTCCCTGCTTTTATTGAATTTGTTGTTTTCTGTCTTTGATATTTTTCTTATTTGTCTCTTTTGTATTTTCTCAACGAATTTTGCGGTTGGGTGTCTTTCATGTTGGCATCTTCTACTCTGATTTGACTTTAGCCTTTTGAATTTCATATGATACACTTTAAAATCTGATACTCCTCGACTATAACTACTTTGTTATTGCTTTAACTTTCACTGTTACTGCTGTTCTGTAACTATAAATCTGTCTGCTCTGTTTACCTTTTCCTAACTAATATGTTTTTCATTTGACTTCCCTGTTTCACTGTTGTTATTTTCATAGTAAATCAGTCAATTTCTCCCAAAATTCTGCCTCTGGTAATTTGATCTTTATCATCCTTATAAATACTTCATCTTCCTCTGTATATTTTGAGAATGTAGGCTAGTTGATAAATAAACGTTTTACCTCATGTTGTAGGTAAGAGCGATTCTCAAAACTTTTGTAGAGTACTTTCCCTGTTGGAATTCCTTATGAATAAGGAAGGTTAGCCTGATCCTTGGCTACTTCTCTCATTTTCTTATCATAACCATCTTGTTTCATCAATTTTTCATGAATAACGAGAGGATTTGGCAGGCCTTTCTGCCTCAAAGTATCAAACTTCATCATGAACCTGGTTATGGCTATCTCCATGTTTTGGAATTTTTCTTCAAGTTGAATTATTAAATTTATTTTAGAAATCACCTTCCTAACTTCTAGGATTGTTTCTATCCCATCATTAATTCCAATTTCCTTTAACTATTGCTTATCTTGGAATTAAGAAATTTTATGATTTCATTAGCCTATTCTGGCTTCTTTCCAAGTCATTCTTTGATTTTTTGGATGGCTTCACCTGCTGCTTTGATGAGATATTTTTGTTCATAAATAACCTGGATTGATGGCCAAATATCATTGACAGATTCAATGATATTGGCCCATAGTTGTTGCTTGACTTGTGACATTGGTTCATTCAGTGTTAAATATTTTTCTAACTTCTGCAATTTCTCTGTCAATCTGTTTGTATTTTGTACTTCATTTTTATGCATGATCTGAGCAAGTTTTTTCTCATATTCCAAACTTTTTAGCTGTTCTTTAAGTCTGTTGATTTCATTTGTCTGAATGACATTTCCTGCATTGCTTTCACTAATTTACTTGCTTCATCAGTTGGTTGTACTGTTGATGTAGATGACCTTATTGCTGAAGTAGTTGCGGAGGTAACAGGAAGCTGTGTTGTAGCTAATGGAACTGATGGGGCCAATGACTTTGCAAAAGTGGAAGGAACTGTTGTAGTGACTATAGGGATAACAATGAAAAGGACTGCTTCTGAGCTGAAATTTTTCTTCTGCACTAGTTTGTCCATTTCATTTTCCATTTCTTTCAACTGGGAAGTTAACTAAAGAATTAGACTCATCATCTCATCTTTCTGCCTTTGACTTTATAGAATTTCTTTAGCTTGAGGATGTTCTATAGGAGGCATTTTAAGTTGCTTTCTTAATTTAACAATATCTGCATTCTTTTTCTTTATGAGTTCATCTGCAACTTTGACATTAGTTGGATCGTATCCTACTTCAATTACCAAATCCTCCAGAGATTTGATTATGTTTTCCTTAGTTTGGGATGATGCCTTTTCTAACTTTAGCTGACCTCTGATGTTTTCAAGAGTGTTTTGCAACTTCTGTACACTCATGGCCATGGTGGTCACTATAGAATATATCGTTTCCCCTGCTTGCTTATGAAACTCAATTTGGTCCAAAGGATGAACATCCTTGGCCATGACCTCAAAAGTTGTCTTTTTGTAATCAGAAGATGACTTGGGAGTTTGAATTGTGGGCTGAAGAAATGTCATCTGCATATTTATAGCCTTATAATCAAAGGCAGAAAGTAGTTTGGTCTAGTTGCCAGGAGTCCATTTTAGATATTAGGAATATATCTCAGTCTTGATTTCCTCATTTCTGGCCTTGATGTCCTTATATCTTTCTTTAATATAAATCCCTCTGTCAACTAGTTTCTTTGAAGAAGATACCTCAACATTGTGTTGCTTTTGAATTACTTGAATGCTAGATGTTGAGGGTTGGTGAGTTTCTTCAGAAACTGCATGAGGTGCACTATCCTTCACCACTATACCTATATCAATCACTTCAATGGTTTCCACTTCCTCATTTATAGGATTTAATTTTGGCTTCTTCCTGTATATCATTTTGAATTTTGTTTCAGTGGCAGTTTCTTCAGTGTATGATCCTTCTTCTCTAACTGTTACACATTATTTTGTCACCATGACATTTAACTATATATATGGGTTCATTATCACCTATATTATGCTTCCTTAGAAGTCAAAAACCTCAAATTTCATAAACCAAGTATTGAAATTGGAGAAAAACTCATTAAAACCCTAAAAGCCTAACTCCACACTTTTTCTAGTCCTTGCCTGCGGACCCGCAGTTTTTGGCTCTATAAATGGCAGCATATCCCACACGTTCTCCTTATTAAACCTGCGAACCCCCGTAAAAGGTAAAATTAAAGAAAAAGTAAGTTCTAGAAGCACAAATGTTCGAATATTCTCCCAACTGGAGGCTTCTAGAACCGTAATCCAGTCGAGCTTCATCCCTTCATTCATGAACCTCCATCCCTTCATTAATGGAGTTTATACCTTGGTATTTGGAGCTCAAACCCCTTCATGAGAGGAATTTATCCCCCTTTTTATGGAACTGAAACCTCCTTCATTCTCCTATAAATTGAACTTATGTTTCAGTCTCAAGGGTACTTCTTAGCTTGAAGAAGGCACTTAGAACTTAGTATTTTTTAGGAGAATTGCTGAAGAAATCATACTCTCTATACTTGGCATCATTGGTATGAGAACGATCACATACTCATATCCATAGTTTCATGCTAGTTAAGAGAGGAGAAGGCTTGTCAAACCGAAGGAAAACAGTTGTTCAAGACCCCAGAAGAACCTGTATAACATCAAGGCGACAAGGTTGTAAGGTTACTTCTTATTACACAAGTTAATACAAATGGATTCTATTTTCTCATTAAATTGTTCATGTATCTATTTGAGTAATTTAATTCTTGGATTCCTTGATCATTGAGATAGATTAATGTTTTCTGAATTATTATATCTTGCAGGTGCTTTTGATCCTTTTTCTGCCTTTGATTGCAAGTCTTATATGCTGAAGTGACCTCTTTTGGAGCGACTCGATATAAATATTACAGCAAGCGTTGGACTTCAAGTAGGGGCATGTCCTCATACTTTTTTAATTAATAATTCTGAACTACAGATGATCTAGAGTAAATGGTTTGCATTTGGTTGTTTGTTTCTAGATATCCTTAAGATACTAGGGAGATCGTTCTCGTCCGCAAGAAGGATTTATCCGCATAACAAAATGGCGACTCCGCTGGGGAATTGAACTTAGTTTTCTTTTTTGTTTTTCAGTTTGAATTTTGAAAGAGTTTTCTGATTTTGAATAGTCTAAAACCGGGTTGGGTAGATGAATTATCAGAATCTATGAAAATTAAATCTGAATTTTTTATTCTTTCTGTATTTTTCTTGGCCTCCGTAGTTTTTATTTAAAAACAGTGCGTTAGTCTCCGCAGTTTTACTATAAAAGCTATGCGGTACCACACGATTTTTTATTAAAACCTGCAGACTTGAGGAAAATTTTAGAAAAATTAAGAATTATCTTTTCTGGAGACAAATTACTAGATTCTCTATGTTTACCCCAACTTGTCTTGACTTTCAAAGTTTGATTTCTGAATTTTCTTCAGCAATTTTTGTGTTTGACTGAGTTTTCAGCTGATTTGCATTTTTTGAAGTAAGTGTTTGCCCTCTCTTCTTCTTGATTTAAATCAGAAACTTTTATATACCTTAGTTGACTGGTATGTCATCGTTTTCTTGTTGAGCCATTGAACTTGTTGCAAATCTTGCTTTTACGAAAATTAGATTTTATTTTCATTTGCAAATTTAAGAAAACCTTTTAGCTTGATAAGGTTTGAAGTTCACATTAAACCATTATTGGATGTTTTTTACTTTTGCTGAAATAAACATAAATTTTCTTAGTTAGGTCACAAACTAAGCATAAACATCCTCAACACTTTTTAGCTAGAGTTCAAAATTAGAGTTTTTCTTTTTCTTTTGAATTTATGTTTTTAAGAGTTTTAGTTTTCTTTTAGAAGAAGTTTGATTCTTGTTTATGATTTGAATGATATAACGAATTTCATTTTGAATAAATGATATATATATATATATATATTTCTGTGAAATTGAGTTCTCAAGAAATTGTCTTATTTTCAAAGATTCTTGTTTAGAGAAAAAAGAATTAATGTTTTGAAAGTCATTTAATCTCTCGAAATATTTCCTTTAAATTTCTTTCATTGAAAATAAATGAGTTTCTTTTCATATAGATGCATCTTAGTGTATTTTTGAGTCGGGTCATAAAACATCATCGAAATTTCACTTCCATACCTTCTGTCCTAAGAAACAACCAAACTAAAAATAACACTTAATTAAAATAAATCTAGAAATTTTACATTTTCTAGGGCTCTTTTCCACCAACATAGCTTAGGCTAGTGTCTTGGAATAGGTTGTAGCTAACATTCCAAGACAGTTCAAACAAACAAGTAGAAATATTGCGGTAGGAAAAATCCAATTGTAGCATGTATGCTTTGGGAATCTCTTCTTAAAAGAGTTAACCATGCGGTCATGTACGAACTAGTGAGGTAATCATACCTATCTCATTGGGAAAGATAGCAGATGTGCACGTATTAAAAATGGTAAACCTCAAATAGACCATTGTCGAGGAGCCTGGGGTCACTTGTCGGTAAACCTTGGATTATATCAAGGAGCCTTCAAGGGCATTGAGATTGTTACTCCACCCTTGCGTATATTTTGGATTGTAGACTGTTCCACTAGGTATATTTGTTCTTGTTGGTGACCTTAGTGGCTATAAAATTTAGGATTCTTTCCCAAGGTGACGGTGGAGGGTAGGTCCCACTATACCTAGAGCAGACGTCGACTAGACTCACTTGGACTCTCCGGAGGGTTCTCTTCACTCAAGATGGTTTAAGTGGAGAAAATTGCACCAGTCTGTTTCATTAAGCAAGTTGTCGGGGTAACTGTTCCAACCGCCATTTCTAAATTAAAATTCTACCATGTTGGGTTTCATCACCAACTAGTGTTTTTAGTGTGGGAATCTACTGTTTGTGTGTGGTTTCATCTCTTCGATTTTGTAGGTGTATGATCAATTTGGTTGTTTCCTTGGAGACTTTAGGATTTTTATTGAAATTTTCTTTGATTGCATGTGTTAAAAGTTTTAATCATGGCTGAATTACCTAGACAATCACGTAGAATGGAGGGGAAACCCCCTGAGTATACACCAAGCCAGTTAGAAAAATTAAAATCTAAGAAAGGACAAACATCAGGAACTAGATCAACTGAACACGAAGAAACATCAATAATTTTTCATCTTGAATACGAAGTAGATCAACCTTGTACAACAAAGAGTACTCCAAGAAGAGTTTCAATTTTTAAACTAGCTGAGCTTGTTTCTACAACTAGTGAATTATCAGATTCAGATCCTGAAGTTTCTAAACCAAAAAACATAATAGTTATATCTGAGATTCCTTCTCCATTCCTTGATCCAACCCCTCGTCATCCTGATTCACCCAGAGTGAAGTATAGGATCACAGAAAATCTTCCTCCTGGTCTCATTAGTATTGAAGAAGTTACTGACACTGAAGAGGAAGTTGTTCTTCCTCCAACTCAGGACTCTTTAGATATTAGACCAAGTGAATGAATTTACTATAGCCCTTTCAAGCAAGATCCTTGGTATTATCAGTTGACAGAATTTCTACATAGAACTGGTCTAAACTATTCGCCACCCCGAATTCCCTTTTACGCTATACTAAGAGGTTCAGAACCTCTTTTAATCATGTCCAGAGAGCCATCAACGTATTCTGCATCACCAAAATCATATTTGTATGGTGGTCCATCTGTTCCAGTAGGATACCAGTCACTTTCTGGTACTTTCTTAGGAGCAGCTCCTCCCGACAAACATATACCATCATCTGGTCCAAATGAATCAAATACCAAAAATTTGAGTGTGGAGAACGTTTACATGATGTCTGGAATACCATCATCTGGTCCAAATGAATCAAATACCAAAAATTTGAGTGTGGAGAACGTTTACATGATGTCTGGAGACATTCCTAACCCTGATCCTCAAGGTAGTAATTTACCACCTAGAGGGCCACCTCAAGGTAGCAATCTACAACCTAGCTGGGGGCAACCTCAAGGATAGTACATACCTCAAGGGCAATACATACCTCAAGGTCAGTACATGCCTCAATGTCAATATCAACCTCAAGGGCAATACTCACTTCAGGGTCCACAACCTCTTCAAGGAAAGTACCCTATATAAGGGAAACCATCTTTTCAAGGTCAACAACCTCCTTTAGGACCACAATTCTATCCAGAACAACAATTTTTCCAAGGAGGTGGGAATTATCTAGTCAACTATCAAACATATGTTCCAAATTATCAACCTGGTTATGAAACACAACCTTCAATGGGACCTTCATATCCCAGAGTAAGCGCAGTATGGGATGCATCACAAGTTCAACAAAATTTACAACCTAATATTCAAGTACCTTATTATCAATCCGGTCAGCCAATAGGTTACAATAAAATCGAACAACCTATCCAACCTGTTCAACCACTGATTTAGATATATGCATCTAGTACGAGTCAGCAGCCTGGTCCGGGTACACCTCGAACCCCAACTCAAACTACTGCACCAAGTTTTGTTCAACCTACCACACCTATTCCTGGAGTGTCTGCAACTCTTGTTTCTATTACCCCTCAAGTATCAGTACCAATTCCTCAATTTTTTGCTCCGCAGCCTGGACCGACAATCTTGACTACTGTTCAGATACCTACTGGACAACCTGGTACCAGTACGGTTATAAAAATACAACCAAAGTTTGGTTATCAGCTGTACCAAGGGAAATATCAATATGGACATGTTCCACAAAATCCAGTATACCAACATCAACCGTACCTTGGCTACACATATCAAACACCAATTCCACCTCAATATGGTCTGGCTAATACTGGTTATCTGGGAGGAATTCAAATTCCAAATGAATAGGCTATTCCAAGATATCCTCCTCCTGGTACTGGTATAGTCCCACAAGTTTACCAATTTAATCAGAAAGACCCTAACCGCTGGTTACCATTCATAGCAACTTTGGATTTACCTGATTTGTCATGCCTAATGAATGATCCAATCTATTATCTTTCATATTGGCCGCTAATGCCAAATAATTTGCCTAGTGATATCCCTAAATTTGAAGGAAAATCAGGAGAGGACCCTTCAAACCATGTTATGACTTACCACCTCTGGTGTGCATCCAACTCATTGATTGATGATTCGATTCGATTATGAATTTTTCAGAGAATGCTCATAGGTTTAACCGCCAAATGGTACATTGAACTACCATGTGGCTCATTTAACAATTTCAATGCCTTAGAAATTTCCTTCTTAACCTATTTTCAGTTGCCAGTCAGATATGACAATGGCACAGAATTGTTAATTTCATTAAAATAATCTACATCTACATACATATCAGATCACATACATGAATGGAGACATAGAAGACGTTTGGTGAAAGTTTTTACTCTAGATCAGATATTGGTAGAATAGTTCATCAAATCAATATTGCCAAAAATCACTGAAGATGTGGCTAAAGGAGGAGCTGTTATAGAAGAACAAGTCATTGCTCAAGCTCAGTACCTTGACCTTGTATATACACAGTCAAGTACTCTGTATGAGAAAATTCTTGATTTACCACATCTTGGTCAGATAACTGCAACTCCTTTAGGGTCTCATTCCGCTGATGGTGTAATTGGTTTAGTTAGTGCTAATAAGAGTAAGAAGAAATCTCCAAAGATTACTTCTCCTATTATAAATTTACCAGATTCACCAAAAGGATATTCTTCCCTTGAAACTTATGCCGATATTCACATTGTATATTCATCTACAGTTAAATCTAAAACTGGTAATAAGAAGAAAGGTAAGAATAAAAGTAAACATACTTCATCTCTCAAAGAAAAAACTGATAAAAATGAATCGATTGACGATAAACAGAAACCTCGTTATCCTTGTCTGGTTTGTGATGAGGATTACTTTACTAAGGAGTGACTGCATAGGTCTGAGGTATCTAAATTCTTCAAAGGTTCACCCACACCCACTATCTTGAAGGATCATTTTCCGACTCAAGATAGAAAATTTATTGGATCTTCTTCTAATACATCAACGCATATTTTGATGATGTCCTTAATAATGGTGGTGATGCTATCGCAAGACTATGGCAGTAAAAATCCTATTACTGGTAAAGAAGTAGAAAATTCTAATGCAACACTAGCTACATATCCTTCAGTTTCTAATCCACTTCATATCGAGAAACGTAACCCTGCTTTAGTAATTAAACTGCCTGCTAAAGGTTTACTTTGGAAATCATCTTTCAATCCACATGCAAGAGCTACTCAGAACTATAACATTGTTGAAGACTTAGCGATTTCCCCTTCAGCAATATCAGCCTTAGAAGTGCTACGGCCTTAGAAGTGCTACAATCATGCCCATAATAAAGGAAATTACTTTTATCAGCTATTGGAGATGTATATATTTAGGATTCAAACCTTATGGTATTTGATTTATAAAATTTTACACCAAGACTCCCTCATCAAATGGCTTTTTAGATCCTAGTATTAGTAAAAAAATAGACGATGTTTTCGTATTGTAATTGATGAGGGGGCATCCACGTGTATAATGTCGTTAAACTATTGGAAATCCCTTGGTTCTCCAACACTCAACCAATCTTCGACGATCCTCAAAGCTTTTGACAAAAGAGGATTCCATCCGTATGGAATTTTACAAGATCTACCTATAGAGGTAGAAGGTAAAACTGTTAATCTTGATGTGGAAGTTGTTGATGCTCCTCTAGATTACAACCTTCTCCTGGGTCGAAGTTGGTCTTATGCTATGACTATTGTCGTGTCATAGGTTTTTCGGTTAATCATGTTTCCTCAGAAAGGAAATATCGTAAAAATTGGTCAGCTGTCATATTATTCATCTGACCCAACTTCTACAGATAGTATCCAGCATGTTGGAAAATCGACTATCCCTTATGAAGATGTTGGAGTATGTTTACTAAAATATTCTATTTTAATGGGAATTTTTTCTATGTCTCTACCTAACGTACTGCATACTATTGCTAATATCAATATGATTACATCAAGAACTATTCCATTTGATGATCCTTGGGTAGTGCCTTTAGAGTCTGAACTGTATTCTTTCGATGGCATGATGCCTTTGAGTACTTTTGAGATAGCATATCAATTAGTACAGTCATTTTCCAATTCTTTTTCAATTGAATTTGATCTAATGAATGAGATCAAGGAAGAACCGTTTTCACCATCAAACTTAGCTGTAACATTAATTTCTGATCCCTTTCAACAAGTGTTTTCTACTAATGAACGCATTTAGGAATTTTTGTCTACAGATGAATTACCTTGGGATGATCTTCATCATAGATCATCATTTTTACCTGAATTTGATAGATTTGAAAATTATTTTTCATCTATTTTTACAATTGACTATGTCAAAGAACCCCAGAGTCCAATATCGATTACAAATTCGAATTCTGAAATTAATTTGGAAAATATTTCTTCGATGGTTCCTATTGACATATCAGTTAACCCTGGAGTTGTTAAAAACATTCATATAGGTGTTTCTTGTACAAAAGATGAAATTACTACATATAAAGCCCTATTTCAAGAATTCTGTGACATATTTTCCTGGTCCTATGAAGAGATGCCAGGAATTGATCTAAAGATTGTCGTTCATGATATTAAAACATGCCCAGATGCTAAGCCTATCAGGGAAATATTACGTCCGATACATCCACGAAAAGCTACTTCTATTAAAGCCGAAGTTGAGAAATTACTGCGAGCAGGTTTTATTTATCCGGCCCCTTTAACAGATTGGGTATCTAATATTGTTCATGTTACCAAAACACAAGGAACTATAAGAGTATGTGTCAATTATAGGGATATTAACAAGGCCTGTCCAAAAGACAACTATTCAACCCCCTATATCGACCAGATCATTGATGATTGTGCCAGAAATGAAATGTTTTCATTTATGGATGGTTTTTCCAGATATAATCGAATAAACATACTCCTTGCGGATCAACCAAAAACAACATTCATTTGTCCTTGGGGAACTTTTAATTCTTGAAAACTACCTTTTGGATTAAAGAATGCAAGCGCAACTTTTCAAAGGGCCATGTCTTATGCTTTTCATGACATTAAAAACATTGTGCATCCTTATATTGATGATCTACTTGCTCACTAATTGCATAGGGAATATCATCCTCTTCATTTACGAGCAATTTTTATGAGATGTAGGAATTATAAGATTCGGTTGAATCCACACAAATTTGTTTTTTGTGTGCAATCTGGATGATTATATGTTTGGGTATGCCACAGCCCAAAAAATATTGCGCGCTGGCTATTTTTGGCCGTCATTATTCAAATATTGTATTCTCGCGGTCTGAAAGTGCCACAATTGTCAAATATTTGATCGAAAAATGCGTGCACCACTAGCTTCTCTTCAACCCATAATTGTTGTCGGTCCTTTTGCGAAATGGGGCATTGATTTCATTACATGTAACCATCAATCGGCCGGGGGGCATGGGTATATTATTCTCATTGTAGATTATTTTACCAAATGGGCAGAGGCGATGCCTACAGTTGCGGAAAATGGAAAAAATGTAGCTACGTTCGTTTTCAATCATGTGATTGCTCATTTTGGTGTACCCCAAGCTATTATAACTGACCATGGGAGTCATTTTCGAAATATAATGATGACCAAAATTTTTTATCAACTTGGCCTATGCCATGATAACTCTAATCCATATTACCCACAGGATAATGGTCAGGTTGAATTTGTTAATAAATTTTTAACCACTATGATTAAACGGATTATGGGAATTCATAAATCGAATTTGCATACCATGATTTTTTCAGTGCTATGGGCATACCGAACCTCAGTAAAAAATGCTATAGGTTTCACTCCTTTTCAACTGGTTTACGGTTTAGAAGTAGTGCTACCTATTGAATGCAAAATACCATCACTCATATTAGCCATAGAGCTATTACCTGGTACCTCTAAGGAGGAGAAACACTTTTTGTACTTGGCACAATTAGATGAGACTTGGCGCACTGTTGCATTAGTAGTCGAATCTCATAAAAAATGTATTAAAACTCAGTATGATCGAAGTGTGACACCTCGTGTTTTTTCAGAAGGTGACCTAGTCTTATTATACAATCAAGGTAATGATAAGCTAGGAGCTAGGAAATTTGAACCAATGTGGCATGGTCCTTACATTGTCAAGCGAGTGCTTGCAAAAGTGGCTTATGAATTGACTGATTATGACGGGGTCTCTTTAGATAAACCCCAAAATGGACTTTATCTAAAGATATATTATGCTTGATTCTTGTGTGAAGATCTCATTTGTAGATTAGTTATTTTTCTAGTTAGCGTGCCTTAGATTAAAAAGGTGTGCCTAGTTTAATTTTTATTTTACTACTATCACTGCTTATCTTGGTTACTCTTGATATTCTAGATGCCAACATCCCTTCAAATGTACATTGGTTTTGCTGATGGTGCTTGTCGTAGTACACAGAACATTTCTTCTGCAGTTTGGTTTATTTATTCACCCACTGATGAGTTAGTTTCTATGCATGGGGTAAGCCTTGGTCAAACAATGAATAATATTGCAGAATATAGCGTTGTTATTAAGTTATTATCTAAAGCCATTTCATTTGGCATTCAAAATTTGATCATTAAGTTAGATTCTGAACTCATTGTATTACATTTAAACATAGTATATGCAATTAAAAATTCAGTGTTATTGAGATTATTTTTGAAGGTTCGTTTCCTGGAAAGACAATTTGATTACATTGAATATCAACATATTCCAAGAAATTTAAACAAATTTGTTGATGCATTAGCTAATAATGTTATAAATATACATTTGCAACATTAGAAAATAAAACCAAAACAACATTTGATACATGTTGAACAAGATAGTAAGAGAAAGTAGTAATATCATAGATAGTAGTGTGTTTTCAAAAAATTTACATCGTCTGAGATCATAGGTTTATAACACCTTATGATATGAAAGATAGTGATACAGAAAACAAAATACAATAGTCCGCGATGATCATCCGCTATCCGTGGTGATGATCATGGTAGTGAACTATCACTCGTGCCAACTTGTGTAGGAATCTCCTAAACTAGCCAGGAACACCAGTAACATGTCTTTAGAGATGAAGAGGAATGTCATTCGTTGACATCTCTGGGATATCTATAGTCAACCTCTCTAGGTTGTGCTCCATGTCAGTAAGGATTTCTACCGCCTGATTTTGTGGCTGTGCAACAGAATTTGTTTGCTTCCTTTCGAAATGGCGAAGAGTGGCTAGCCTTCGTGGACCAACATCTGCATTTAAAATTTTGTCATCAGTATTGGACGATTTAAAAAAAAAAAAAAATTAGAATTAAAACACATAAAAATGATTAATTTACCTGTGTGCCCCTGGAGGTAAGGACATCTCGGGATCACCTCAGAAATCTATACCAGCATATGGAAAATCTTCAATGGTGAATATTTGGTTCTACAGCCAATGAAAATATGCCAGAGTAAATCGAGCTATCGTACAGCCTTCACCACCATGGTGGGCCATCAGTGCAACCCAACGTACCATACAAGGTTATCTAAGTTCACCAGGATCAATAGAGATGAGCTGAGGGGTGAGGAATGGAATCCTCTCCAAAGCAAAAGAAACCAAGATGGCACCATACCCAAATTTTTTCAACTTTGAGTTTTTTTCTTTGGTCAGTTGGCCTTTCATATTGGCCAACACCCCTTCAGACCAATTGAAAATGGTACCTTGGAAACATTTGACTGCCGTCTGCATCTAAGACTTGGTAGCCACATGTGAAGCCGCGCTCCCACACAACCTCGTTATGGTGAACGCAATAACTTTAAGATCAAGACGTAAGATAGTATTTATATCGATACAGTTATCTTTGGGATCAACTTCTTCACTACAAAAATCTTGTTTATAGCTAGCAATAGGCAGGCCACCTTGCCTAGCTCCAAACAAAGAGATATGTTCCCCTCTTTTGGATAAACTAGTGAGAAAGTAAATATCTTCGAGCTCAAGTTCTAGCCGGTGATCACCAATGATAAAAAATTGTTCTTGGACATCCCATTTGTTCACCAACCATGTCATTAGTTCAACTTGTGCCCTCATGCCTTGGATTGCCCAGAATTTATACAATCCACAATATCTCAATGCATCCATTGTGGCTGGATTATTCATAGCTGCTTCATCTACACCTTCATGTTCGCATTCTCTCCATTCCAACATTGTGAAATAATCTGCTAATGGACACATTTAAATATTATAAACTTTTAGAATGGGAAATTTTAATCATTTTTGAGAGAATTTAACATTTTTCCTTTTTTCACGGCGCCTCCATAGTTTTCATGCAGAGACATCATGGACGTCCGCACGCGCTCTTCATGAAAAGCGCGGTAGCCCGATAATTTTCCTTTACGAAAATTATCAGGGTCTGCAGGTAACGCATGTATGGCCTATGGACCCCCGAGGGTGGAATTTTGAGCATATTTTCTCCTCAAAAAATGATTTTAAAGAATATAAAGAGAATTTAATTGGATGAAAATGAAGAGAAGGGTCTCGTGGATTACCTGGTTTTGACGATTCTCGATTTGAGCAGTCGGTTCTTTCGTTATCACCTCTGAAAAGTTTTCTACCAAAAGCTCTCAAATTACAACTCTGAAGACAAAAGGTGAAAATGAATTTGTTGGACTACTTTTTATAAGATTTTTTGAATAAATAAAATATTATTTTATTTATTTTCCACTTTAAAGAGTTATTTTTTCAAATATTTTTTACTTATTGGAAACAGGTATGTTTAATCTTTCGAGTTTTTGTGCAGAAAACAAATCTCTCTGGTGAAAAGAATTATTTTGATGATGAGAATACTTTTATCATTTTTTTGGGCTTTTGAAAATTATGAAAAAGCGAAACCCTAGAGTTCTCTTTTAAGCCCTTTTCAGACTCTCTAAACATGAAAACATCGGCGAGTACTTGACTATTCGAACTCGTTAAAGGAAATGAACAACGTCCCTTTAGTATAAGTTTACCCATTTTCCGGACTGAAATGGACTATTTACGAAAAAGGTATACGTTGACTAACCATAGTCAATAGAGTTCTCTCCTATATTATTTTATCCTTTTTCAAGCTTGAGAGACTAAATTTACAAAAAAGTACAACCACAGAGTTTTCTTAAGTTTTTCTTCTGACTCCCTAAAACTGAAAAACAACGAGTTTCCTATACTGGACTCGTTAAAACTTAACAGTAAAGGACCTGTCGATTAAAAACAAGAACGAACCACTCCTTCTTAGGGTTTGATTTTAATACTAAGTTGGACTCATCTGAAGGATGAGCTTATACAAAAAAGAAAATGTTATCCTCCTCAAGCTTGTCAAAAATAAAGAGGTACTTGCCAGAAATGGTGGGGGAAAAAGGGAGAAGATTAATCTAGTTGTCATACTTTGTTTTGAAAAGCAGTATACCACTCTTGAACATGACACTTTTGTCATAGTCATACCTGGGTTGGGAAAATCCTTTGCCTTAAAATTAATCAAACCACATTGAAAGTCTTCGGGCAGTTTCTGAGTATTAGCTTTAGGGAAATTGTCACCAAACCATCTGTAGTGTCATTATGTGTTCAAGAGAATAGTTCAAATAAAAAATTCATTGAAAACATTTGCCTCCATTCGCGTTGACCATCCCTAAGTCAGTCCCTGCAGATATTTCTTCAAAACTTGATCTAATGGTTTCGTGTCATAGGATTTCCTGTGATGGGTCACTTTCTATCAATGACAACACATCATCTAGAAATTTGATCTAGAATCCTATCAGTACCTTGGGATATTCATGACCTAATGGCAGGTTTTTCGCCTTCGATGATAGGTTGCATCAATGACCTTCGATTGAATGATTCCGTGAAGTGTTCAACTACAGATCATTCATTCACACTTCATGGATTGTACTGATTACTTTGAGAACCATTGTCATTATTGGTGGTTTCTCTCACACTTGATAACAGTTCACATCATTGACTGGTAATCAAGTGGTTTCTACCATGTTCGACTTCGACACAATCAATTTCATGGATAGAATCATACTAGTTCGAGAAGTAGGAATCAAGACCCTGAATCTAGTTTCCACTGCCTAGGTTGCGAGGAGTTTTATTATTCATGATACAGTAGAATACTTATGACAGATGGCTGCATCCATGTTGTGTCTACTATTGATGTAATTTTAAAATCATTTCTGTACCAAAACATGTAGTTAGTTTTGATCTGAGTATGTGAATTCCTACCTTAGCGATGATATACATATATATGTTTGCATTGAATTGTTTTACAGGTTTCAACTGGTATGTCCACAATCTAATCCTCAAAATGATAATGCACTTCACTCTTCAAAACTACCTCAGACTTTGTACTTTAGGGGGCAATTTGTTACACGTTATTTTGTCACCATGACATTTAACTGTCTATATGGGTTCATTATCACCTATATTATGCTTCCTTAGAAATAAAAAACCTCAAAGTTCCTAAACCAAGTATTGAAACTACAGAAAAGCTCATCAAAACCCTAAAAATCCTAACTCCGCACTTTTTCTAGTCCTTGCCTACGGACCCGCTTTTTTTGGCTCTATAAACGGCGGCATATCCCCACGTTCTCCTTATTAAGCCTACATACCCATGTAAAAGGTAAAATGAAAGAAAAATTAATTTATAGAAGCACAGTTGTTCAAATATTCTCCCAACTGGAGGCTTCTAGAAGTGTAATCCAGTCGATCTTCATCCCTTCATTCATGAACCTCTATCACTTCATTAATGGAGTTTATCCCTTGGTATTTGGAGCTCAAATCCCTTCATGAGAGGAATTTATCCCCCTCTTTATGGAATTGAAACCTCCTTCATTATCCTATAAATTGAACTTATGTTTTAGTCTCAAGGGTAATTCTTAGCTTGAAGAAGGTACTTAGAACTTAGTATTTTTGAGGAGAATTGCTGAAGAAATCATACTCTCTATACTTGGTATCATTGGTATGAGAATGATCACATACTCATATCCATAGTTTCATGCTCGTTCAGAGAGAATAAGGCTTGTAAAACCAAAGGAAAACGGTTGTTTAGGACCCCAGAAGAACCTGCATAACATCAATGCGACAAGGTAGTAAGGTTACTTCTTATTACACAAGTTAATACAATTGGATTCTATTTTCTCATTAAATTGTTCATGTATCTATTTGAGTAATTTAATTCTTGGATTCCTTGATCACTGAGATAGATTAATGTTTTCTGAATTATTATATCTTTCAGGTGCTTTTGATCCTTTTTTTGTCTTTGATTATAGGTGTTATATGCTGAAGTGACCTCTTTTGGAGCAACTGGATATAAAGATTACAACAAGCGTTGGACTTCAGATAGGGGCATGTCCTCATACTTTTTTAATTAATAATTCTGAACTACAGATGATATAGAGAAAATGTTTTGCATTTGGTTTTTTGTTTCTAGATATCCTTAAGATACTAGGGAGACCGTTCTTGTACGCAAGAAGGTCCGCATAACACTAACTCTTTTAGAGTTCCTATCCTGTGAGGTTGGAGTTTGAAAAATTTGACTAGTATCACCTTGCTTATCTGCCTCTTTCAAAGTGTTCTCCAACCATTTAGACTGATTGGAGTACTTCTCTATGTCTGGCTTGGACTCATGTACATAAGGAGTTAATTTACATTTGAATCTTAACTTGATTATTACTCCTAAAGGATCATAATACTACTGAAAACTCTGACTGAATTTAAACTCCTGCAAATATTTTTCTTCTTGTAGACCAGCATCTCTACTATTACAAATAAAGGGACCAATCTGACTTTTTATTTTAAACTTGTCCTCTTTTTTGCTGCCAAGAAATTTATTGCATCAGAGTTAAGGATCTACCTGATATATTCAAGGCAAAATAACCTCATTGGGAGCTATTTGGGCAGCTTATATGGAAGAATATTTGATCCATATACCCTAATCTCTGTATGGTTTTGATACAAGTACCAATATCTTGTTTTATTGTGTTTAGATAACTGCAGGACCTTTTTAATTTCCTCACTGAATCTTGGTTGAATGTTGTTGTTCAACATGTTGACCATTGGATTGATGAAAGAGTCAATGAAATTTATGTATGTGAATTATGTTGAATCCTTCCTCAGTAAGGAAGTCCAAAATATTACTGACTGTGGATTACCTTCAACATCAAGTTTCTGAAGGTTGATGTCAAATTTTTCAAACTATAAATATAGAAACATGTGGAACAAGACTGATGAATACTTGAAAACACCTTCTTTAGGCATTTTAACAAGCTGTGCATTGTGTTAGAAAGGTACTGAGAAAAATTGAATATGGTAGCAGGAGGCTGACCAGGGGTAAAAATAGACAGGAAAAACAAAAATAAAGCATCAACATGATCATTAGTGAAATAACGTAAAATACAAGACAACTTTGAAATGATGTGTCTGGTTCTCTCAGAGAAAATAGTTCCTGGATAAGGAGGATTTGTTTTGGGAGTGATTGTTGATGAGGGGATGAAGGTATGAAATGTCTGGAACCTCTTGGGGAGGTCCAGATTCAGGTGTATCTATGTAATGGCCTCAATAGATAAAGGAGTTTCATCTGGCCTAGGTTGGATCTACAACATCTGATTTATTGATTCAGCTGTGATAGTGAACAAATTTTTTTTACCAAGGGTTATTAGGGCTCTTTGATCAGGGAAATAGTAATATTGAAAAAGTATGATGACCTCAGGACACTAGAAGTTCTGTGGGACAATATAATTAGGTAAATTGGACTCCCAAATGAAAAAATCATCACCTTGGTCAATGGATTTGTCATGGATCCAACAATGGAGCTCAAGAAGGTTAAATTCAGTGACAGGGTCACTAATTTTAAAGTCTCAATATGCTAAGGGGATATGCTCTACATCTAAAATAGGAGGTTGCAGAGGATTGAACGGTACAATAATTTGAGAATCCAAATTTTTGTTAATTTTAATCAATTGATTACTTTATGATTGAAAAAATAGACTCTGGCCTCTTTAAAATGTTGTGAAATATTTTTATAGTTTGTAGAAGGGTTTAAGAGGCAATAGGGGCTTTTCTATGGTCTAAAAAGGTTTAAACTGATTAAATTACTTGTTACTTTATTTTTAGATTAAGTACAAGTCTTTTCTCTAAGGAATACCTGGATAAAATGAAGATTTTAAGTTTGTAGAAGCGGTTCTGAGGTTGCAGAAGCTTTCTGTGGCTTCACTAGTCTTTATAGTGTCTTGGATGGATTCTGTAGTGTCTTTGGAAGAAAATTTGTTGAATTTTGGTTTAAAAATGCTTGATTGCAGGTCAGTAGAGTAATCTTTCACTCAGAAATAGGTCGGAAATGTTGTAGTCATGCACAATGTAACAAAAAATGGTGAAAAGGCTTGCAAAGGGCATCTAAGATGTTCTTTAACCAGCATTAATTAAACATAAATGCGTGAGTTAAATTCAAAGCACATGATGGTATTGATAACGGTCAAGAGAAACTTCTTAGTGGTTTTCGCATCGACTAAAGTGGTTGGGCAGTAAATTTTCTGAGGATGAGATCGAATGGAATACTACACGTAGCCAGGACCGGGGACGCGAAAACCATTCATTTTGCAAGGTCGGATGGATGCTAACGATTGGGCAATCGAATGTGCGAAATAGGCTATTGGTCGTTTGATTCAATCAATCAAGATCTAACGGTTGGGCGAATGTGATGGATCCGTCGCGATTTGATGGGTGGGACCCTCTCCTAATTCAATGCGATGGGATATGTATAAAGGATTTAATATATATATATATAAAGGTTAGGACTATACGGGTTCGGGGTTTAATAATAAAAATTTATATTAAATATAATATAAAGGGTTGGGAAAATATATATATGCTGGAATTAATTAAATACAAGATTAATATATATATAAGGAGTTAATATATTAATGTTAAAACAAGGATTTAAAATATACATGCAGAAATGTTAATATTTGCGGGAAAAATACACTAAGTTTTGATGTTTAAACAAAATTTTAGGGAGATTTAACGTTGAAGCCCAAAATTTTGTTTAATTTTTAGACGTAGGATAAGGGGTTTTTTTGGATTTTTAAATGAAAAGGGAAGTTAATAAAAGGATTTTCATTTTTCCAAAGGAAAATGTGTTTTAAACTAGGGAAAGGGTATTTATATATGGAAAAATGAGTGATGAAATGGGGAAAAAGTAAAATTAAGGGGAAGGGGTATTTTTACAAGGAGAATGAATTTAGAGGGAAATTAGTAAGTATGAATTAATCAATTTTTGCTATCCATGCTTCGTAAAAAACTGATTCTGCTTACCCATCACCTACCCTAACATTTTTTCTTTATTTCTTTGGGTGCATTTGAGCTTGCAAACCCTTACCATTTTTCTTTTAATAACAAACTATCTAATTATAACCTTATTACTTCCAAGTGCTTAGATTAAAATATTGAGCTCCTTATAATTCTCTACCTAACTATTGATCTGCCAAGATTAAACAATCTGTCTAGATCTTTATTCTTTATCTATCAACATGAAATTTAAAGCATGAAAGGTCAAGATTAAGCAGTTTGACCTTCATGGATTGTGGAATTTTTAACAAGCTGCACACAATCTTATTTTGCAAAGTAAAGTAAAAAGTAGTGGCATTTGAATTTGCATCACTTTTATGATCTATTTTTATCCCTTTTTTGTTGGGGTTAATTTCTTATATTCTTTTTTATCTTTTTTTTCTTTCAGTCCTTTGATTTTTGTTTTAGGAATTTTACCCTCTTTACATTTTTTATTTTTAATATGGGAAAACAATTTTGCAGAAATCAAAGTATGTACATATTACAAGACTAATCATAGTTAATTCAAAATTATGAATCCTATTATTATAGGACCCTAATAGTGGCTCCACATGGGGATGGAATTTCCCGGTGAAATGTCAAGAAATTTAAGATAAGTAGCCTTTAATTTTGATTTTTCTTGCCTTGGAACTGTTTTCTAAGCTCTGTATTATTCATACTTATGATATTTTGTCCTTCAAAGCTTAGGGCCTTCTCTTCGGGCTTCAAATTTGCAAGAAAAACATAAAATCCAATATAAAATCTGCAATGTTATGTATAATGAGTAAAGTAAACAAAGTGAGTTAATGTTAATAAAGGGAATAGTAATGCTTCAGCATTCTACCATTGATAGGTCCACCTGGCAGATCTGTTCGATCCAAATTCTTAAAAAAGAATGCATTTTTACCCCTTATCCATAGGAAATCAAATTTACCATGTCTACCTTTCTCTTCTCTCCTGGAATCCCACTTATGAACTTTGTCACCTATGTAAAAATCATCCTCCTTTGTCTTCTTGTCAAATATCTTTTTAATTTTATCTTGGAAAACTTGTGACTTGACATAGACTTCTTCCCTGGTTTGCTGCAAGTGTATAGTTTGATTTATCCTTCTTTGGATATCATTGGTTTCTACCTGCAATTCTTGGATCATCTTCATCACTAGCACTCCTAAAGATGATGGAAAAACAATATCCATCCCATATACAAGCTGATAAGGGGATGTACCAATGGAATTATTTGTGGTGAGTCTTTCAGCCCATAAGGAATTAACTAATCTTTTGTTCCAGGTCTTATTATTGTCTTCTAATAGTTTCTTGATGATATTAACCAAGATTTTATTGGAGGATTCAACAAGACCATTACCTTGAGGGTAATAGGAAATGGAATGGCCATGGCTAATGTCGTATTTGTTATAGAAGTCTATCATTTTCTTAGACTTGAAAGCAACTGCATTATCAGTAATGAGATTTTGGGGACATCCAAATCCAGACAGTATATTTTTTTCAAGAAATGAGATTATGATAGAATCAGTGGTTTGCTTAGAAGGAATGGCTTCTATCCACATGGAAAAATAGTCTGTGGCTATCAAAATCCATTTGTGTTGGGCTGAGGAGGGTGGGTGGATTTCAGTTTTGAAGGCTAAACCTCATTGCTGAAATGGAATTTCTCTGGAGATGGATTTAAGGGGTAAAGGTAGTATTTTTTTCTTCCCTTCAAAGATTTGGAATTTGTGACAAGAGGTCACATACTTTCTTACATCCACAAAAAGTGTAGGCCAGTAAAAACCAACCCTCAATATTTTATCTGCAGTTTACTTCCAGTAAAGGTGTCCTCCATAGTAACCTGCATGAAACTCTTCCATAAATTTATCAGCTTCATATTTAAGTAAACAATTGAATAAAATTCCACCATGATCTTTCCAAAACAGAGCATTATCTATGATACAAAATTTCATTGCTTTTAATTTTAAAATCCTAGATTTAGTTCTTGACAATCCAGGAGGAGCTTGTAAGTTTAGTAATACAAATATGATATCTGCATACCATGGTGAATCTGAGAAAGATTCACTGATATGTGGAGTCGCCATCTCTTCCTGATCATCTTATTGGGAAATAAAATTTATATCTAACGCTTGACAGTTCGATTCAACCATGAGTTTGGCTAAACCTTGGCCTTTAATGATTTTGGCAGGCTTAATTTCCATGTCATGTTCCAAAATAGTGGCAATCCATTTGCCTCTCTTGCCATCAGGCCCATTCTAAGTCAGAATTTCCTTTACTACTGAATTTGGGACATATGCAATGATGTGTGAATATAATATGTACACTCTAAAGTCTTTAATAGCCTTCACTAAAGCTAGTGCTTGTTTTTCCATTATGTTATAATTCAGTGTGGCATTTCTTAGTGGTTTTCTGAAACAAGAAATGGGTTGTTCATAACCTTGATCATTCTTCTACATTAAGACTGCAACAATGGTATGTTCTGAAGAAAAAGAAAAAATATATATATATATTTTTTGAAATCAGGACTTATTAGGACTAGTGTTCTTGTAAGGGCTTGTTTGATTGATTCAAAGGATTTTTTGGCCTCTACTGTCCATTTAAATGTTGAGTCTTTCTTCAAATGTTATTTATTTCTCTAATTAATTCTACTAAATTTGAAATGAATCTTCTGAGAAAATTAATCTTACCGAAGAAAGCCTGCAATTCCTTAATATTTCTAGGATGAATTATATTTAAAATGGCCTTTATTCTAGCTGAGTCTATCGTAATTCCCTCTTTTGATATTATATGTCCTAATATTTTACCTTCTTCAAGTCCAAAGAGAGTCTTTTTGGGATTTAAAGAAATACCAAATTTTCTGCATTTAATAAACACTTGTCTCAGATGATCTAGATGTTCATTGTCAGTTTTTGAAAATACAATTATATCATCTAGATAAATTACAAGAAAATCATGAATTTCTTTGGAAAAAGATATATCCATAGCTCTCTGGAAAGTAGCTCCTACATTCATTAATCCAAAGGGCATTTTCAAATACATGAAAGTACCCTAAGGAGTAGTAAATGTTGTCTTTGGCTAGTCTTCAAGCTGAACTAAAATCTGATTATACCTAGAGAATCCATCAAGTAATGAAATCCTAGATGAACCAACCACCCTCTGTAAAATATGATCCATTTTTGGGATAGGGTAGTTATCTTTTAGGGACACCTTGTTTAAGTTTCGGAAAACAACACAAAGTCTAATTTCCCTTGTTTTCTTCCTAGTGGAAACTAAGTTTGAAACCCAATCAGAATATGTGATAGATGCAATGATCTATTCTTCATACATTCTCTTTACCTCTTTTTCAATTAAAGGAATTAAAACTAGATTGATTCTTCTAAGCATTTGTTTAAATGGTTTCTGATCTTCTTTGATGAGTATTTTTTGTTGTATTATGCTAGTATCATAAGATTTTAGGTCTTCATATCTCCATGCAAATACATCCTGAAATTCCTTAAACAAAGCTATGTATTTCAACTTTTCTTCTTGAGGTAATGCTTTGGAAAGTTTGATGAGCTTAGGCCTTTTTTATGTTCCTATATTGCATTCTTCTATGTCTAATCTTAATGGTTCCATCTTTGGTTTTCTTGCAACATAATTTGAATCAAAAATATCTTCTAATAGGGCTAATCCCTTAGGTAAAAACTTATTCTTAATGTTTAAAATGTCAAAATCATCATCTTCTAATTCTTCTATTTCTACCTTTTCTAATTTGTCTATTCCTACTTGAGTGAATTTAGTGGGTTTAGTGAAATCTAAATTACTTACATCTATCTCACTATCTATTTTATCATTTACTATACAATCTGTATCTATGTTACAATTCCAAAATTCTCCCTCAGCATTTATAAAGTGATAGATTTGAGTATCGTGTGTAAACTTTTTCCAATATTTTAAGTTGTATGGTATAGTAGGCCCCTGCCTTACCTCTGTTGTATATTGGTGATTTGGCTGAAAAGGAATATTGCAGGTGCTAGCAAAATTTGCTAAACTGTGTGCTTGTATATTCTGTTTTCTAGGAAGTGCAACAAAGTCACATTCAAGCAATTCTTTAATTATATCTAAAATTGTTTCTCTATATTGGCTTAATCTATGATTATATATAGAATATTCTCCTCTAATTTGTTTTACAATTAAGTCAGAGTCTCCATGATATAAACTCTTTTTCCTCCTAAACTTCTAACAATCTGTACTTCTAAAATCAAAGCTTCATACTGTGCCATGTTGTTTGTACATTTTAAGTTTAATCTAAAGGGATGACCTTCTGAATGATTGTTTTTAATGTTATGAATCCAAACTCTTTCTCTTGCTCCTAGTTTATTTACTAAACCATCAAAGTCTAAGTGCCACATTGATTCATGGAATAGGTTGTCACTGTCAACTTCCTTCTTTTTATTTTTTAAAGTTATGTTTCTATTTATGCCAGAATCTAAATTACATAAAATGAAGGAATCCTTATCAGAGTGTACAAAGTAAATTGGATAGTTCTGAGGTTTTTATATACTACTGACCATGTACTTCATTAGAGTTTCTCTGTAAAGTTTCTTGGGTTGACCAAACACTAAAATAGTGGCATAAGACATGTCTAATTGTAGAGATCCCTACAGTGTTTCTCCCCATGAGTGAGATAACATAATTCTATACTTAGGACGGATATCAGCTACTACAATATCCATGACTATACTTTTTCCTGGGTATTGGGCTAAAGTGACACATAAATCTTTTATTAAGCCAAGAAATTTTACTTTACTAGAGTCAAAAGAGAATAGATCTTTGTATGGTCTAGTAACATCTAAATTCAAAGTTTCCATGATGAATTTTGGCATTAAATTGTGGGATTCTCCTGAATATAGCATAACATTGTGTACAATCTCATCATGTATACTCAAGCTAATGTAGAAAGGAGGAACACCACCTTCTTGTTGTTTTCCATTGACCTCTAGGCCAAAAAGTAGTTTTGTTTTATCATCACTTAGATTTATAGAGTCCTCTCCTTCATTAATGTTCAAGGTTTCAATGATCTGTGATTTGTATAGATCATGTTTTACCAACTCTGTAAAAGGAATTGGTATTTTCAGTTTGGCAATTTCAATTTGAATGTTGAATTGTGCTTGTGTTTTTCCTAACTGAATTATTTCTTCTTTACTAACTGTAGTTTGAGTGTATTTCTCTTCTTTACCCACAGTTGGTTTTTCTGTTTGTGTTTTCACTGTCTTGCTGTTTTCAATCTTCTTTTCAGGGACAGTTTGAGTTGCAGTGGAAGTTTTGGTAGGTTTAGAAGTTTCAACAACTGTTTTGGCAGTAGCTGTTTTGGGATCAGCTAATTTTGGACTAGCAGTAGATGTTTTTGGATCAACTAAAGTTTTAGAAGAAGGTGTAGTTTTAGCAGAGACTGTTGTTTTAGCAGCAACAAATTTTTGAGGATCAACTGTTGTTTGAATTACAGTATCTTTAATGTCAACAATTTTAGGACTAGGTGCAATTTTTGGACTAAAATTTTTCTAATTAGGATTTAAATTTTTGTGATTTGAACTAGAGTTTTGCTGGGTTTACCTAGGGAGAATTGAAGTAATTTGGTTGTAGGAGGTTCCACTATTTTTTTGGTCTGAGTTTGGGAAGATTTATTGGTAGGGGATTCTACATTTTTCTTACTCCTAAGGTTATATTGCTTGTGAACTTCATTAATGGAAAACTCATAACCTTGCTTATAATCAAAAGAATCTCTAGATTCTAACTGTAATTGTTGTAATTCATATAATTCTCGTGTAAGAAAAATAAAATTATCATCATTGATTCCCATTATATTAATATGGTTGTCTTCATCTTCTTCATTTTGGTGAGAACTTTCAGCATAGTTCTCTTGGAAAGGTGGTCTTATTGTTTGATCAGGTGTTGATTCTTTATATTTACTAGTGTTGGCATTTTTTCTAAAATTGGGATTTCTTATTTGAGGGCCTTGTTGTTGATTATGCCACCGTGGTTTCCTTTCCATAATTTCTAGTCTATCCATTATTTTTTCCATGGCTTTTTCTAAACTATCTATTTTGCTATCTGATGTAGATGTTTCCAATTTTATTGTTACTCTTATTTCATTTCTCATTCTTTCTCTCTTAGCTAACAAATTGGCTTCTACACTAACTGCAATGTTTTGCATTTGTTCTAGTGTTTCTAGTTTCCTTTCCCTCAATTGGTATGACATATCAATATCAAAACCATCAGGAAATTTGAGTAAATTTAGATCTGGTGGGGGTTTAATGTTTGCTAGAATAGAATTATAGATACTATTGAATCTAGTACAATAGTCTTGAAATGACTCATTAGGTTCTCTTTTTATGTGTTCATATTCAGACAAAATTTATAAAGGATTCTTCTTTTTCTCCCATCTATTGATAAACAATCTATGGAAGGCTTCTAAATCAGAAATATGATTGGCAGGTAAAGCTTTAAACCATTTTTTTACTTCTCTAGCTAAATTTTGGGAAAACAGTCTCATTTGGACATCATATTCATCAATTTCATGCAATTCAAAGTAATTAGTCATTTTGTTAACATGTTTTTGTGCAGTGTATTAACTAGTTCATCAAATTGAGGGATTTTGCTTTAATAATCTTGGGGCATGTTATGTAACTGCCCTGGTAGGACCAAAGGAGAATATATGGCAGTCATAGCTAAGATTCTGGCTGGACTAGGAGGTAAATGTGTGGTTCTTGGTGATGAGGTTGAGGTACTTGTAGATGAGGTTGGTACGCTAGAAGATGTACTTGGAAATGTGGTTGAAGTACTTGAAAATGCAGCAACAGTGCTAGAAGATGAACTTGCAATATTTGGGAATGGAAATAAAACTCTAGGTTCAAGAGGAAGCTTAGGGATGAAGGATCCATTGGAATGAGGTGTAGTGGAAATAATACATGAGGTGGTACTAAATAAATTTGAATTTATAGACTCTGAATGAATGGTAGAAGACTTAGGGGTATAATCAGATAAAGCAGTCAATTCTACATAATGTTGAAAATATGCTTCATCAATTTTCTTAATCAAAGTTGTAGTTAATGCATCAAGTTTATCATAAGGTTCTAGAACTTTTTCATCTAAATCAAGTGAAACAATTTCCTTCTTAGTTTCAATAAATGAAATGAAATCAGGATCTATTACATTATCATATATGGCACTTTCTGATTTAGTTCTAAACAAAGATTGCTCAAAAGCTAAATCAAATTCAATGTCTTGTAACTTGATAATTTATTGGGAAGAGAATTTTCTTTGATAAATGGATTTTTATAACCTAAACTTTCTACTTTTTTGTTTTTCTTTAAAATTATGTCAATTACAGTAGGTTCTGGATCAGGATTAGACCTGGTATAGTAGATTCTTCTGGAGGCCAGAATTTTAGTTTTTTTAATGAAAATTTTACTCACAACCCTTTAAAACAATCTTAAGGTGAAAAGATAAGTAAAAGTATTTCCTTTAAGATTTATTTTAAACACTGAGGACTGGTTAGTTCCCTAGTATGGTCGCCAGTATGTTATCACTCCAATAATTTTCAAGGGTTGTGTATATTTTGGTTAGAGGTAACCACAAACCTACTTTTAAGCCTTAAGATCTAGCCATCCTAATGCTCAGAGAGGGCTCTCTCTATATGATTTATCTTTGTTGATTTAAGTTGATTTTAGGCTAGTTATGTAGGATTAGTGGGGATTTGATTTTGGGTTTGGTTTGGTGGTGGAATCACTGGTTCAGATGGATAGATGTAGGTTTGAATTCCATTGGGCTAATGGAGTAAATGTATCAAGAAGTAAGATCTAAATCAAGGTTCTAAAGGGAAGTGTTCATAGGGCAAGATAGTTGGGTTACATTAGATCCTTATGCTGATGGTGGAAATGGTTTCAATCGGGATTAGAGAGAAATTAGGGGTTCTCAGATTCAGATAATGAGTGAAAAGATAGAGGTCAATCAAAGCTAAGGATAACTTAAGAATTTCCTAATATGAATATCAGTAGAAAACACGAAAATGACATAACAATTCAAGGCAGAGTGCTTTTAAACATATTCTGAAATAACATTACTGTTATACATTTAGATTTAGAAAACATGCATGTGAAAACTTCAGATAAAAACAAAGAACAATTGAAAGTACTTCACTGAAGTGGCCCAACACATGAATCCTGCAATATAATCTCTTTATTTCTCAATCCATTCTGCTGACTTGAAAATGGTACAAAGAACCCTCTGGTTCAGATCAGTAAATCTATAGAAGTGTTTAGCAATCCACAATCCACACTCAATACTTAGAAATGTAAAGTACTTATACAAAAAATCTTACAAAATATCCTAAAAAAAGCTTAGGAATTATTCATGGAAAAATAAATATCTTCATGCAAGAAGATAGAGACAGTTATCTAACTAATGCAAGCTGTCCCTACTTTTATTGAATTTGTTGTTTGTTTTCTTTGATCTTTTGTTGATTTGTCTTTTTTCTGTTTGCTCAATGAATTATGTTGTTGAGTGTCTTTCACATTGGCATATTTTACTCTGATTTGACATTAGCCTTTTTAATTTCATCTGATACACTTTAAACTCTGATAATATTTGATTGTAACTGCTTTTTTACTGCTTTAACTTTCATTGTTACTGTTGCTTTGTAACTGTAAAACTGCCTGCTCTATTTTCATTTTCCTCACTGATATGTTTTTCGTTTGACTGCCCTATTTTACTACTATTATTTTCATACTAAATCAGTGAATTTCTCTCAAAATTCTTCCTTTGGTAATTTGATCTTTATAATCCTTCTAAATACTTCATCTGCCTTTGTTTATTTTGAGAATGTAGGCTTGTTGATAAATAAATGTTTTACCTCATGTTGTAGTTAAAAGAGATTCTCAAAAATTTTGTAGGGTACTTTCTATGTTGGAATTCCTTGTGAAGAAGGAAGGTTAGCTTGATCCTTGGCTACTTCTCTCATTTTCTTATCATAATCCTCTTGTTTCATCAATTTGTCATGAATAACTAGAGGATTTGGCAGGCCTTTCTGCCTCAAAGTATCAAACTTCATCATGAACTTGGTTATGGCTATCTCCATGTTTTAACATTTTTCTTTAAGTTGAATCATTAAATTTCTTTTAGAAATCACCTTCCTAACTTCTGGGATTGTTTCTCTCCTGTCAATAATTCCAATTTCCTCTAACTCTTTCTTATTCTTGGAATTAATAAATTTTATGATTTCATTAGCCTCTTCTGGCTTCTTACCAAGTTCTTCTTTGATTTTTTGGATGGCTTCACCTACTGCTTTGATGAGATAATTTTGTTCATAATTAACTTGGATCGATGGCCAAATATTATTGACATATTCAATGATATTGGCCCATAGTTTTTGCTTGACTTGTGGCATTGGTTCTTTCAGTGTTAAATATTTTTCTAACTTCTACAATTTCTCTGTCAATATGTTTTTCTTTTGTACTTCATTTTTATGCATGATATGAGCAAGTTTTTTCTCATCTTCTAGACTTTTTAACTATTCTTTAAGTCTGTTGATTTCATTTGTCTGAATAGATATTTCCTGCATTGCTTTCACTAATTTACTTGCTTCATCAGTTGGATGTACTATTGATGTAGATGTCCCTGTTGCTGAATTAGTTGCTGAGGTAATAAGAAGTGTTGTAGCTAATGAAACTGATGGGGCCAATGACTCTGCCAAATTGGAAGAAACTGTTGTAGTGACTATAGGAATAACAGTGGCAGGGACTAATTCTCAGCTGGCCTTTTTCTCCTGCACTAGCTTGTCCATTTCATTTTCCATTTCTTTCAACTGGGTAGTTAACTAAAGAACTACAATCATCATCTCATCTTTCTGACTTTAACTTTCTAGAATTTATTTAGCTTAAGGATGTTCTGTAGGAGGCATTTTGAGTTGCTTTCTTAATGCAACAATGTCTACATTATTTTTCTTTATGATTTCATATGCAACTTTGACATTAGTTGGATCATATCCTAATTCATTACCAAATCCTTCAGAGATTTTATTATGTTGTCCTTAGCTTGGGCTGATGCCTTTACTAACTTTAGCTGACCTCTGATGTTTTCATGGGTGTTTTGCAGCTTCTGTACACTCATGGCCTTGGTGGTCATTGCAGAATATATCATGTCCCATGCCTGCTTATGAAACTCAATTTGGTCCAAAGGATGAACATCCTTGGCCATGACCTCAAAAGTTGTCTTTTTGTAATCAGAAGATGACTTAGGAGTTTGAACTATGGGCTGAAGAAAATTCATCATCATCTTTTTAGTCTTATAATAAAAGGAAAAAAGTAGTTTGTTCTTGCTGCCAGGACTCTGATTTAGATATTGGTAAAATATCTCAGTCTCAATTTCCTCATTTCTGGCCTTGATGTCCTTGTATCTTTCTTTAATATCAATTTCTCTATCAACTAGTTTCTTTGAAGAAGATGCCTCAACACTGTGTTGCTTTTGAATTACTTGAATGTTAGATGTTGAGGGTTGGTGAGTTTCTTCAAAAACTACAGGAGGTGCATTATCCTTCACCACTATACCTATATCAATTACTTCAATGGTTTCCACTTCCTCATTTACAGGATTTAATTTTGGATTCTTCCTGTAGATCATTTTGAATTTAGTTTCTATGGTAGTTTCTACAGTGTATGATCCTTCTTCTCTAAATTTTTTAGAGTTCCTATCCTGTGAGGTTGGAGTTTGCAAAATTTGACTAGTATGACCTTGCTTATCTTCCTCTTTCAAAGTGTTCTCCAACCATTTAGACTGATTGGAGTAATTATCTGTGTCTATCTTGGACTCATGTACATAAGGAGTTATCTTACATTTTACTCTTAACTTGTTTATTACTCCTAAAGGATCATAATACCACTGAAAAATCTGACTGAATTTAAACTCTTGCAAATATTTTTTTGCTTGTGGACCAGCATCTCTACTGTTACAAATAAAAGGACCAATCTGACTTTTTATTTTAAACTATGTCCTCTTTTTGGCTACCAAGAAATTTATTGCATTAGAATTAAGGATCTGCGTGATATATTCAAGGGAAAATAACCTCATTGGGAGCTATTTGGGCAGCTTATATGGAAGAAGATTAGATCCATATACCCTAATCTCTATATGGTTTTGATACAAGTACCAATATCTTGTCCTACTATGTTTAGATAACTACATGAACTTTTTAATTTCCTCACTAACTCTTGGTTGAATGCTGCTATTCAGCATGTTGACCATTGGATGGATGAAAGAGTCAATGAAATCTATGTATGTGAATTGTGTTGAATCATTCCTAAGTAAGGAAGTCCAAAATATTACTGGCTATGGATTACCTTCAACATCAAGTTTCTGAAGGTTGATGGAAAATATTTGAGACTGGAAATATAGAAACATGTGGAACATGACTGATGAATACTTGAGAACACCTTCTTCAGGAATTTTAACAAGTTGTTCATGCATTGTGTCAACAAGGTACTGAGAAAATTGAAAATGGTAGTAGGAGGTTGACCAGGGGTAAAAATAGACAGGAAACCCAAAATTGAAGCATCAACATGCTCATCAGTGAAATAAACTAAAATACAAGACAACATTGAAATGATGTGTCTGGTTCTCTAAGAGAAAATGGCTGCTGGATAAGGAGGATTTGTTTTGGGAGTTGCTGTTGATGAGGGGATGAAGGTCTAAAATATCTGGAACCTCTTTGGGAATACCATATTCAGGTATAATTGTGGAAGGGCCTCAATAGACAGAGGAGTTTCATCTGGCCTAGGTTGGATCTACAACATCTGATTTATTGATTCAGTTGTGATAGTGAACATAATTTATTTACCAAGGGTTATTAGGGCTCTTTGATAAGGGAAATAACAAGATTGACAAAGTCTGGTGACCTCAAGACACTGGAAGGTCCGTGGGACAATATACTTAGGAAAATTGGACTCCCAAATGAAAAATTCATCAGCTTGGTCAATGGATTTGTCATGGCTCCAGCAGTGGAGCTCAAGAAGGTTAAATTCAGTGACAGGGTCACTAATTTTAAAGTCTCTATTTGCTAAGGGGGTATAAAGGGATGGGGACTTAAAGATATATATATATATATATATATATATATATATATATATATATATATATATATATATATATATATATATATATATATATATATGATGGAATTAATTAAATAAAGGATTAATATATATAAGGAGTTAATATATTAATTTTAAAACAAGGGTTTAAAATATACATGTGGAAATGTTAATATGTGTGGGAAAAATACACTAAATTTTGATGTTTGAACAAAATGTTGGGGGTGATTTAACGCTGAAGCATAACATTTTATTTAATTTTTAGACTTAGGATAAGGGGGGTTTGGGGATTTTTAAATGAAAAGGAAAGTTAATATAAGGATTTTCATTTTTCCAAAGGAAAATTTGTTTTAAACTAGGGAAAGGGTATTTATATAGAGAAAAATGAGTGATGTAATGGGGTAAAAGTAAAATGAAGGGGGAGGGGTATTTTTACAAGGAGAATGAATTTAGAGGGAAATTAGTAAGTATGAATCGATCAATTTATGCTATCCATGCTTTGTAAAAAACTGATTCTGCTTACCCATCACCTACCCTAACATTTTTTCTTTATTTCTTTGGGTTCATTTGAGCTTGCAAACCCTTACCATTTTTATTTTAACAAAAAATATCTAATTCTAACCTTATTAATTCCAAGGGCTCAGATTAAACTGTTGAGCTCCTTATTATTATCTACCTAACTACTGATCTACCAAGATTAAACAGTTTGGCTAGATTGTTATTCTCTATCTATCAGCATGAAATTTAAAGCATGAAAGGTCAAGATTAAGGAGTTTGACCTTCATGGATTGTGGCATTTTTGACAAGCTGCACACAATATTATTTTGCAAAGTAAAGTAAAAAGTAGTGGCATTTGAATTTGCATCACCTTCATGACCTATTTTTATCTCTTTTTTGTTGGGGTTTATTTCTTATATTATTTTTGATCTTTTTTTTTCTTTCAGTCCTTTGATTTTTCTTTTAGGACTTTTACCCTCTTTAAATTTTTTATTTTTAATGTGGGAAAACAATTTTTCAGAAAGAAAATTATGCACATATTACAAGACTAATCACTGTCAATTCAAAATTATGAATCCTATTATTATAGGACCCTAACAGGATCATATCAAACTTCTATAGCTAAATCTTCAACTAATTTTATTTTGTTATCTTTAGCCTGTGAGAAGGCTTTCTCTAGTTTTAATAGTACTTTTAAATTTTCTATAGAATTCTGTAATTTTTGGACATTTAAAGCCTTGTTAGTTATAGTGGAGTAGATAATTTCTCTAGCTTGTTTATGAAACTCAATCTGATCTATGGGATGCACATCTTTAGCAAGAACTTCAAAGGTTTTTTTCTTGTAATCTGCTGATGATTTTGGAGCCTACACTGTTGATTGTAAGAATGACATTTGCATCTTTCTAGTATTGTAATCAAAGGTTGAAAATAACCTGTTTTGGTCACTAGGAGTCCGCTTCCAGTATTGTGTATATAGTTCAGTCTTTAATGCTTCATTTTTTATTTTAATCTCCACGTATCTTTCTCTGATATCTTTCTCCTTCTCCTTTGGTTTTCTTGAAGATGAAACCTCTGCACTATGTTGTTTCTGAATGATTTTTGCACTAGAGGTTGATGACAGTTGTGTTTCTTCTGACACTGTTGGAGGTGCATAATCTCTAATTGCTATATATGTATCAGTGACTTTGACTGTTTCAACTATCTTTTCCTGTTCAATCACTTGATTCAGGTTTCCCTTTTTCATGTACATTAGCTTGAATCTGGTATCAGAAGTAGTCTCTGCATAATAAGAGCATTCCTCTCTTTCCCTCTTTAAGTTCCTCTCCTGTGGGGCTAGAGTAAGTAGGATGGAAATAGTAATAACCTGTTTCTCCACCTCTTGTAAAGTATTTTTCAACCACTATGACTGGTTGGAATACTTCCAATATTAGGTATTGACTCATGGATAAAAGGGTGAATTTAAATTTGACTCTTATCTTACTGATGACTCCCAAAGGATCATATTGCTATTTGAAACTACTACTGAATTTTAAATCTTGTAAACACTTTATACGATTGTTAACCACCATTCCTATTATTGAAAATAAAAGGACCAAGTCGGTTTTTAAACTTAAACTAAGTTTTTCTTCTTTGTTGACAGGAAATTAACTTCATCTAATTTTAGGATCTGTATGATGTATTCTAATGAAAACAACCTCATTGTGGAGGTGTTGGGAGCTTGTATGGAATAAGATGGAATACATACACCCTAATTTCGAGATGATTCTAGTATAAATACCGGTCCTCTGTTCTATTTTTGATCCGACAACCGCAATAATTTCTTTATCTCTTCACTTTTTTTCAGCAAAAAAAATAGAACTTTCTATTATATATAGATAGTCTTAGAACATATGCAGAGCATTTCAAAGCAGATCCATTTCCTTCTTTCAAAGATGATGATACAACCGCTATACAAGACCTATGGTGATGCAAAGCAGCCACTAAAAACAAACAAAAAGAACCTCTCAGGCGCCAATGCATCTCCTTTAGCTCATCATCTCCCTGATAACCAAAATAGAGATGAGAGCATATGGATATGAATGCATTGACAAAGCCCAAGGCTTCTATAGATCATCAAGAGGAACCGACAGAGAAACCAGCAGTCTCCCTTAAGGACATACGTGATTATAACAAAAATGGAGCCCGCAACCTCCTTACATAAGGAAAAGCATGCTTTTGGACTCAAATAAAGTAGCAGCTTTTGAGCTTTTTGAGAGAAAATATGTACATAACGTAATTAAAAATAGCAGTAGTTTAAACAAAAGCCGATTGTTCCCTAACATGAATAAAATCCATTCACCATCTTAGTTACTATCCAAGACCCCAAATCTTGTTGAGCACCTTTCTTTAGATAATCGATATGCTTCCCCGGGTTCCTTTCCCCTGTAAATGTGACAAACAGATATCTCAGAGAAGAAAAATTTTAAGACGATCGGATCTCCTTAAGAAAAGGTAACAAATTATAATTCCCGCACTACTCAGAAATCCCATTAAACCAATTCAAAACATTCCTAGAATCACCAAAAATCAGTATCTATCTCAAATGTTTTGAAATCAACCCTGACAGAAGAAGAAAATGGAGGGATTTAAGTTTAGCAAAATTATTGGACCCTTGCCCAAGGCCCACCGAAAGCGGGTAGAAGAGAGTTATCATGTGAAAGATGAATAATTAAGCCAACACCACAAGAACCAATTAAACCGGAGGCCCCGTCAAAAAAATCCCCACTGAATTGAGTCATTTATTACTTTAGGTTGAATGTTTGAGCAGGGGCTCGAACTGCAAGGAGAAGGAATGTTGTCACAGATGGCAGCTCCCTACGCCAATCTGGCAATAGGAAAGGACCTGCTCATTGAAGATAGATTTGTTGCGGGTGATCCACGTTCCCCATGCTATAAGAAGAGGGATAGATCTCGACTTTTATCATTTGGAGCCTCCCGCCACCATTGGTTCCAAGCTCTGAAGAAAGTCTTCACACGTGCCAACTAAAAAGGAATATTAACCAATCTTAAGGTTTCTGCCCAAAGGATGGAGTTAAAGGGACAAAGAAGGAAGAGGTGGTGAGTAGTTTCTTTGGTTGACTTGCAGAGGAACACCAGTTTCGGCCCCAATTTTCCCCTCTTTTTGGAGAAAGTCCAGGGTTGGCACATTGTTTTGGAGGATGCACTAGAAAAAGAGTCCGGTCTTGGCTGGGAATTTCAGCTTCCGGATTAGTTTATACTCACCGTCTGGGGCTCCCCTCCCTACTTGAGCCATCAACCACTTATATCCCTGATTTAGGAGAGTAGAGACCTGATTGCGCATACACCCAACGCAATTCATCACTTGTATCCGAGATTCGAACAAAAGAAAAGATTAAGGCTGAAACATAATGATTCCATTCTTCCAACCACCTATCCTCTTAAATGCAAGTCCACACTCATGGAGACTGACCTTGTTTCACAAGGGAGGTTGTTTTAGGGAGTCTGCTACCTGGTTCAAAGTATAAAAGCCTCTTTCATTGAGAAAAACTACCAGAGCCGGAGAGAGGGAGAAATTGTCGAGCATGCCAACCCATGGATTACATCGTAGATGGACTTGAGTACCATCTCCAACATTCCGTAGCCAAACCATGTTCAATTGTACAAACCGATGCCACAACAACTTTCCAAACAAACGGATACATTTTTTGAGGATTTGACTGGAGATCGAATCCAATCCACAATAGAAACTCGAGTGATATATTTTCTTTTGATGACTCGATACCCAAAGAGAGTTTGTTGAGATCAAACGCCAAGCAAGCTTTGCTACCAAGGATTTTGCAAAAGATGACATATTTTTAATCCCCCAACCTCCCCATTCCTTAGTTTTATTGATTTTGTCCCGGGCAACCCATGGGGTGACATGATCCAATTTTGACCTTGACCAAAGGAATTTACTCGCACAGTTTATCAATTGAGGTCAAGATGCCTTTTGGGATCCATGAAATACTAGCCCAATAAACTAGGATGGCCATCAAAAATCGACTTAATCGGGGACTAGACGGCTTGCCCTCGAGAGCCACTCGAAACTCCGGTGAATAAGCCTTTTTTTCAACTTTAGCAAGTAGCCACTTCAAAGTCATGGATTTTGTAGTTGTCGAGGTTTAAGATAAAAGCCCGAGATATTTAAAGTTGTCTGCATGGATTCGACTTCAAAATTCAAAAGTATTCTAACTCTACCCGATCTCTTCAACGTAGACCGAGAGGGAGTAAGAGTTGACTTTTGATTGTTAATTTGGAGGCCTCGTTGCTTTAAGAAAGAGATCCAACAAATTTTTTAATGCACGACGGTATTCCATGCTCCCATTAACAAACAACAAAATATCATCCATGAAAAGGGAGATGTGTAATCTGAGAGATTTTGCGCCACTTCAATGCCTTTGAGGTTTCCTTGTCTTTTTGCCTTTATGAATCATTGGGATTAACCCTTCCGCTGCGTAAGAAAACAGTAGAGGAGATAAGGGACAGACCTTGCTCGAGGCCACGTTCTGGATTGAAAAAGAGGTTTCAAACGACCATTAATGATTAAGGCAATTGCAGAAGAGGATACACAACTCATAATCCATCTGGAAAAATCAAATCTAAAGCCAAGATGAGTGAGTAAAAGCCACAGATACAACCAAATGAATCTATCATATGCTTTAGAAAAAATCTATTTTTTATAATAGCCCCTTTCCTACCACTTCGCTTTAGACTTGTGGAGAGATTCTTGAGCTACGCCTATGGCTTCATGGATTTGTTCGGCCATTCAGAAACCCTAAACTGCTCAGGGAAATGTGACTAGAGAGGAAAGGCTCAATCCTAGAGGCTATAGAATTTCGCAATGATTTTATATACACAAGTACAGAGAGAGATCATAAGTCAGCAAAGGAGTTTGCTTGGTCAGATTTGGGAATAAAGGTGAGGAAAGTGGATTTGAAAGGGGGAAAGATGGATCCCGAGAGCTCGGATTCATGTACAACAGCTACAAGCTCATCACCAAGCACATCAAAAAAGTGTACGAAGAATTTACATGATCCATCCATCCGGGCCTAGACTTTTTGTCCCTTTGCATTCCTTTGAGAATATCTCGACTTCTTGCTTTGTTACAGGGAGCCATGATGGCCTCATTGCCTTCCTCATCAATGAAACTAGGAAAAAACTGGGCCACTTTGATAACTTCGCAATAGACGCTTCATCCGGGGCTTTGAAAAGGTCTTTAAAGAAACAAATACCCAAGGAAGCCGGATCCTCAAAACGAAGAAGCCTTTTTCACCATTATCTTTAGGGATTTCCCAAATAGTGTTTGTGAGCTTCTAACCTTTAGCATAGTTTTGAAAGAATTTAGTGTTCTCATCACTCGCTTGAAGCCGGATCGCTCGCTTTTCGGCGCCAACTTTATTCCCCGAGCTGAAGGATGCTTCTCCCGGTGGCCTCTAACTCCTTGATTTTATTCCTTGATTCAACAGAGGCATATCATCCCCCTTCTAGTTCTTCCAATAGTTCAAGTTCGTAATTGACCCTCTTAAGCTCCTCTTCTTCTTCGCCTTTTTTGGGCGCCCATCTTTTGGATGCTTCTTTCATTTTCTTCAATTTTTTTCCAAAGAAAGGCACTCCTTGAAGTGTCGGAGTGAGAGTCTCTTTCTCCCAAGTTGCGAGAAAAGAGTTCATTATACGAGTCATCCTTGAGCTAGGCGGAGTTTAAATCGAAAGGGGAATTCCGTGTTTTCTTCCATCACCTTTAATTTCCGGAAAGGATAGGAAAGTGGTCCGAGACGCCACCTTCACCTACCCAATGACGGTAATTCATAAGTTTATCCACCAAAAATTTTCTTAACAGAAAATGATCGATCTTCTTACCCACCCAATCCTCACGCAATTCTTCTCGTTTCTCCAAGTAGGTCTTAACTTTAGAAGGGGCATATCCACCCCGGATGGGATACGGCCGAGTGGTCTCCCGAAGAAGTCGGTTAAGGGGGTCAGCTCTAGCCGATGCTCCCCAAGGCTCCGCTTCCCCGAGAGAAAATTTCAAGTCTCCACCGATGATTAAATTTGGGTGAGAAATCCAGGGGAGGAGTTTGAAGACGGAAGACCCGGAAGAATTCTCTCGTCCACACAGAGGCCCATAAATATTTAAGGATAGAAAAGAGAGGGATTGAGCTCACTAGAAAAAAGCTCCAAGGCCAGAACATTCGCAGAACCCCAAGAAGAGACATAATTAAGCTTCTTAGGATTAAAACCGAGTAACCACACCCCCTGATCTCCCTATAGCATTGAGGGTGAAAAAGGACCCGCCGTGCGGAGAAGTTTGGAAGTGGTACTGATAACTTCATCCCGTTTCCCGAGACTTTCCCGTAGCAAAACAATGTCCCTGGATTCACGAGAACGCACAAGTTCTTTGAAGGCTAGCTTTTTAGGCTCGCTAGCTAAGCCTCGCAGCTTGAATGATAGGACAATCATGGCACATCTTTAGGGGGTGGTCACTCTGCTCTAAGCACCCCCAAGATGAGACATCTGTTTACCACTCGGCAATATCCACAACGGCTTTCGATTGAGCTTTGGAAAGGTTGGATTTTATGCCTCTCATTTTCCTGGCCCCTATTACTACGGATTCAAGCAATACCACCTACGACTGTGCCAGACCTCGCCCTTGTTTTCTTGAGGTCCGAGGTTATAAGAGAGGTTCGAAACGGAGATCCGGGAACCGGGGACTCGAGGAGTGCCAATAGCTAGAGAGGAAGGGAAACCAAAGAGGTTTGGAAGGGATAAGATAACACTATCTTGGGAAGACAAAGAGATGTTTAAAGCCGATAAATCATTCAAAATTTTCCCTGGAAGGACCAGGGCTCAACACATTGAGAAAAAGGAATAAAAATAGAGAACGAAGCGAGAGAGGAAAGGAGGAAGACATACCCACCTTAGACGCCCCAACTAGTTCGAAAGCAACTTGTAGGGGAACCAGGGGAGTCTACCAAATCCTCAAAAGGGAGGGAGGAAGGGCCTGCTACTACCTCCCTGGGCCTGTTCGCGATCACCACAGGGGGGAGAAGAAGCCTCCCGCACCATAGGTCCCTGCTCTCCCGCATCCTTAGGAGCCTCATCCGGATCTGGAATAGTGACCTTCTCCTTCCCGTACTACTTTCTCCGTATGCACCTACGATGGTGACCGAGTGGAAACTCCTTCCCCAAATTACTTTGTCTTATGGCATCTATTGCACCGGAAGGAAGGTGCTCGTAGTCTAGCATCTGCAAAAACTCCAAATCTTGATAATAAAGCATCATCGCATCCGCAATACCTTCTCTCGATTCAAACTCACCAATATACGAGCCACACTCTTATCCCCCGGTTTGAATGTATGACTTATCGGCTTCTAGAAAAGTGCCCGAGTGTTTCCAATTGAGAAAAATACTGAGTACGTCCCGACTGCAGAGGGAGTCCAGGGAGTTTAACCCATACGGCGATTCCGCCATTTTTTTCCTTACGGGCGTCGAAGAGGGGGGTCCATCTTCGAAGAGAATGGGCCTCTTCCCAAAAAAACCCGGGTTTCTTTCGAGAACCCAATCCACTTTTTCTTTTCTTTCAAACATGATACTGAACCCAGACCTTCTTACAAGAATTGAAATATCTACGAGGGATACACTGAGAATATTTCCACATTGATTGGGCCTAATCGGTGATGTAATCTGTCGAGTATTTCCAGCCCCCTTACTCTTCCAACAATCATAATCTCAATTAGTTCCATAACTTTCTCAATGCCAATATCCACACCCAACAAAAATTTTGGTTGGGCTTCTTTCATTTTAATGGATTTGGCTTTCTTTTCGCTTCTCTCCCACAACTTTCTTTGAAACCCTCCTCTTCTACTACTAGGTTGATTTTAGGGACATTAGCCCTTAAAGACTCGAGCAAGATCGCCCTAAGGTCCTCAATGGATCTGGGAGGCACAAAACCCTTACTTAGGCTCGGATGGGAAAAGGCCCCCTGTAGCAACTTCAACACTGCGAGCATACTCCCCGATTTTCAGAGGCCGAAGATTTCGGAGGGAGATCGACCACCTCATTTGAGGAAACCCTTGAGCGATCGTAGAGGCTTGGAGCCCTAGCCCTCATAGGAAAGGGAAACCCTCCTTCATTCTACGCCATCGGCACTAGATCCTCTACCACCCCTTGAGAGACAACCTTCGAAAGTACATTCTCCACCCCATGCAAATAGAGCCCCCCACGAAACCTCGAGAGGAGAGTCTACTCAAGAAAGAAATACCAATAAGGTTGTCAACCCTAGGTAGATGAGGACTCGGCAAAAATGGAAATCCACTATAACCCACTATGTCTTCTAAACCTCCGAGTAGCAATAAAAAGGAGCATAATTACCTTGAGGCACCGAGAAAGGAAGAGACCTATTGGGGATGATCGCCGCTTTGAAGAGTTCTTTGGAAGTCTAAGGACGACCATCGCGCGAAAATGTGGGCTAAGGAGATTATGCCCACTCTGGAACCGACAAGGTTTTCGCCTACAAGACCAAACCCTTGCAACAAACCTCCCAAAGCCGCCTGCGAGCGAGATCATGAGAAAACATTTTTTGGAAAGAAGTGCTCCAGGGTTTTTCTCCGAGATTTCCAAGCCCCAGAGGTGAGAAGGTCTTCGGTGAGGGTTCTAGCTCCACCAAGACACTATCAAAACCCATTGTAACCATCGAACAACCCTCTTAAAAAAGCAATAGAATGGCGCAAAACCCGCTTAACCGCAAAAAACCCTAACTTCCAAACTCCGTTGAGTGAAACCGAAAACGCGCAAAGGGAAAAAGATCCATACCGTAAGCTGTAGTGTTAAACTCCATATGTCGCGCGTTGACCTCGAACCTGAGTGAGAACCAAGGAAGGGCGCCGGGCTTTCCGCAGAGCCCACATGCGAATCCCTATCACATCCATCCTCCCCGGATTTTTTCATAGTTACTCTTTATCTATTCATGTACTCTAGGTTAAATGTTATTTATTATCATGTTGACAATCTGGATAAAAAAAATTCATCGATGAAGTATTTGTAAATAAATTCCGTGGAATCATTTCTGATCAAGGATGTCCGGAAGACTACGGATTTGGGGTTACCCTCGGTGTCTAGTTTTGGAGGCTAACCGCAAACCTTTCGATTGGAAATATAAGAATAAATGGAAAAAAAGCCGATGAGTCTTTAAGTATTACTTCCTCTGGTAATTTGACCAACTGTTCATGGATTGTATCCGATAGATATTGGGAAAAAATAAAGGTTGAAGTAGGAGGTCGACTAGGGAAAAATATGGATAGAAAACCTATTATAGATGCATCAACATAATCATCGGTAAAATACCCTAAAAATGCATGAAAACATTGTAACAATCTATTTGGTTCTATCTAAAAATATGGAAGTTGTGTATGGAGGATTATTTTTTGGGGGTTTCAACTGAGGGGAGGAAGGAAATTTCGGAATATTTGGAACCTCTTGGGAAAGTCTAGCTTCGAGAAAGAATTAGTTGAGGATTTCAACCGATAATGGAACTTCATCGGGCTTGGGTTGGATTTGTAACATCTGATTTATGGATTGTGCAATGATGATGAATAAAATATCTTGGATTGGGGTTACTAGAGCTCTTTCATTAGGAAGATAATTTATCCGGCATAGTCTAATAAGATGCTGAAGCGAAAATTTTGTGGGAAAATTTACCCGGGTAGGTTTGAATCCCGAGAGGTGGATATCATCTCGCCTGGTCTATGAATTTATCATGGCTCCAGTAGTGGAGCTCAAGAAGGTTAAAATCAGTGATTTGTATCACTAATTTTGAAGTCCTTATCGATTAAAGTAGTGTGTTCAATATCTATCATAGGGGGTTGCGGAGGGTTCACATATATTATGCTCTAGGAGGTCATTGATTCATTTAATTTGATCACTTTATTACTTTTTTGTGCTTAAGTAGTCATTTCAAGTAGCTTAGGATTACTCGGAAAATGTTTGAATTGGTCTTTGGAAGGGGTTCTAACTGCAACTGAGGCTTTAATTCCTGTCTGCAAAGCTTTAAACTAGATCGGAAAAGGTTCCGGTAGTAATAGGCTTGAAAATGGGTCGACAAAGGCTAAATAAACAGAAATAAGGGAAAAATTGTTTTGCGCAGGTTTATTACTTTCAAACTTTGTTTAATTAGCAATGGAGCGAGGTTTAATTTTCAAACAGTGCCTGATTTCATCGCGTAGTGAAATGGTGGTATGGCGGGTTATTGCACCCAAAAAGGAGGTATTATGGTTTTCGGGACTGGGTGTTGCAATTGAATGTGGGATTGTCGTGCGGAAAATGGGAAGGGGTGAAAACTACTCATTTTGCAACCCCCATGGCTTTAAAATTTGGATTGTCAAGGGTACGAAATAGTCTATTGGTCGTAAGATTTCGATGGAGGATGATCAGACGGTTGGATGAGCTGGAAGATTATTTGAGGATTTTGATAGTTGGGGTCGGGTATTATGAATGTGGAGGTGTTTATATGTTACTGGGAGGGGATATTATAATGGTGGTCGGGGTGATATAATAAATAGGTTTAATTAAAGTGGGACCTAGGGATTAATATAGAGGGATAAGGTATATAATAACGAGGGAATTAATATAATATATACAAACTATAAGTTATGGAATAAAAGTGGGGGTTGTACACTATATATGTAGGATGCTAACAATACACTAGGAATTTGTTAAAATAATACTGGGAAAGGGTTTTTACGAGTGGGGCCCAATACATTTTAAACATTTAAAAATTTGGATAATGGGTTTTTTCATGTTTTAAATGGAAAAGGGAATTAGTAAAATGGGAAGCTATTTTTTCAAAGGAAAATGTCTTTTTTTTTAACTAGGAAAAAAGGGGTTTTAGGAAGGGAAAAAAGGGTGGAATAGGGGAAAAAAGGTTAGAATAAAGGGAAAGAGGTATTTTAAAAGGGAAAATGACTTCTAAGAGTCGGAAATAGGATTCTAGCAAGGGGAAGGGGATTTAGGAGGATATTAGTGATATGAGATGAACCCATTGATGCTTTTATTTACTTGTGAAAGTAATCTACCTATCCTTTATTTACCCTAACATTTTTTTATTTCAATTATTGGGTGAATTTGAGCTTGCTGATCCTTTTTATTTTCTTATAATAAGCAAAATAATCTACTTCTAACTTTATAAATTCCGGTGGCTCGCATTAAACTGTTGAGATCATTTTTATTCTCTACCTAACTATTGATATGCCAATATTAAATGGTTTGGCTAGTTATTTATTCACTAACTATCATGACATGAAAATTAAAAGCATGAATGAATCAAGATTAAACGAGTTTCGATCATCATGAACTGTGGCATTTTTGGACAAGTCTGCACACAATTTTATTTGCATAAAGTAAACTAAGAGTAGTGGAATTTGAATGTGCAACATTTTCGAATTTATTTTTGTTTCTTTTTGTGGTGTTTATACTTTATATTCTTTTTTTGATCTTCTTATCTTTTATTCCTTTGATTTTTCTTTTAGGACTTACCTGTTTTCATTTTTTTTAATATGGGAAAACATTTGTAGAAAGCAAAGGTATGTACAATATTACAAGACTCAACATAGCCAATTCAAATTTATGATGCCTATTCTTATAGGACCCTAACAGTGACTCCACTTGGCGATGGCATCTCCTGGTGAGATGTTAAGAACTTGCTGATCAGTGGCCTTGGAACTTTGATTTTGCTTGCCTTGAAACTGTTTTCTGAGCACTCCTTTATTCAATCATATGATGTTATACCTTTTAAATATTAGGGCCTTCTCTCCGGGCTTCAAATTTAGAAGATAATCATCAAATTCAACCTAAAATTTTCTATGGTATTTACAATAAGCAAAGTAAACAAATGAATAAACTACTGGTTAATCTAGAGAAAAATAATTCTTCAACATTCTACCATTGACTGGTCCACCTGGTAGATCTGTTCCATCTAACTCTTTTAAGAAAAATGCATTGTTACCTCTGTAACCATAAATGATGTATGGGCCTTTCCAAAGAAAATAAAATTTTCCATGTTTTCCTTTTTCTTCTCTTCTAGAATCCCATTTTAGTACTTTTTTCACCTATGAAAATATCATATTTTTTATCTTTCTTGTAAAAAAATCTTCCTTATTTTGTCTTGGATTACTTGAGATTTGACATAAACTTCCTCCCTAGTTTGCTACAAATTAATTGTTTGATTTATCCTCCTTTGGATGTAATTTGGTTCTACTTGCGGCTCTTGAATCATTTTCATCATTGGCACTCATAATGAGGATGGAAAAAAAACATCCATCCCGTAAACTAATTGATAGAGAGATGTACCAATGGATTTATTGGTAGTCGATCTGTCTTCCCATAAGGCATTAACTCACTTTTTATTCCGGGTTTTATTTATATTCTAATAGTTTTTTGATGACGTTGAATAGGATTTTAATTGAGGATTCTGCTAGTCCATTACCTTGGGGGGTAATAGGCAAGTGGAATGGCTAAGGGTGATATGGTATTTGTTACAGAATTCAATTATTTTCTTGGATTTGAAGGCAGCTGCATTAGAAATAATGAGATTTTGTGGGAATTCAAATCTAGAAAGTATGTTGTTTTCAAGGAGTGAGATAATGACAGAGTCTGTATATTATCTATAAGGGATGGTTTCTATCCACTTGGTAAAGTAATCAGTAGTTGTCAAAATCCATTTATGCTAGGCAGAGAAGGGTGGGTGAATTTCACCAATGAAGTCTAAACCCCATTGTTGAAATGGAATTTATGTTGAGATAGGTTTGAGGGGTAATGGTAAGAGTTTCTTCTTCCCTTCAAATATCCGGAATTTATGACTAGAGGTGACATACTTTTTAACATATGCAAAAAAAAGTGGGCCGGTAAAAACCTGCCCTCAAAATTTTATTAGCGAGTTTTTCCGATAAAAAGTGTCCTCCGGAGTCTCCTACATGAAATTCTCGCATCACTTTATCGACTTCATCTTTTAATAAAACTCCACAATGATATTTCCAAAATAAATCATTATCTAAAATACAATATTTCAATGCTTTTATTTTTCAATAATCTGCTTTTAGTTCTAGATAAACTAGGAGGAGCTTGTAAATTGAGTAAAACAAATATAATATATGCATACCGGGGGTGAATCTAAAAAAGCCTCATCGATCTCAGTGGAGTCACCATCTCTTCACGATCATCTATTTCCGCAATGAAATTTATATCTAAGGTTCGATAGTTCGATTCAACCATGATTTTGGCTAAACCTTGGCCTTTAATCAATTTTGTAGGCCTTATTTCAATGTCATATTCAAGTATAGTGGCAATCCATTTGCCTCTCTTTCCATCAGGCCCATTCTAAGTTAGAATGTCCTTTACTACAAAATTTGGAACATATGCAATTGTGTGGGAGTATAAAATATACACTCCGAAATCCTTTATAGCTTTCACTAAATAAAGTGCTTGTTTCTCCATAATATTGTACTTTAGTTTTGCATCTCTTAAGGTTTTTACTTGAAAAAAACAATGGGTTGTTCATAATGCTCATCATTCTTTTGCAACAAGATTACCGCAATGGTGTGTTCGATGAAAAATAAAAAATTATAAAATCTTTTTTGAAATTAGGAATTATGAGGACATGTGTTTTAGTACGTGCTTCTTTGATTTCTTCAAAAGGTTGTTTAGCCTCTACTGTCCACTTAAATGTTGAATTCTTTTGCAACATGTTATTTAATTTTATGATTAGTTCTGCTAAATTAGAAATGAATCTTCTATGAAAATATTTTATCTAAGAATGCTTGTAATTATTTGATGTTTCTAGGATGACTAATGTTTAAAATTGCCTCTATTTTAGCTGGATCAATTCCAATCCCCTATTTTGAAATAATGTGTCCTAAGAGTGTACCTTCTTCTAATCTAAAGAGTGTATTTTTAGGATTCAAGGATATACCAAATTTCTGCATTTAATGAATACTTTTCTCAAATGATCTAGATGTTCATTATCTATTTTGGAAAATACTGTGATTTCATCTAGGTAAATGACTAGAAAGTCATGTATTTCCTTGGCAAAGGCTATGTCCATAGCTCTTTGGAATGTAGCTCCAACATTCATCAGTCCAAAGGGAATTTCAAGTACATGAAAGTTCCCCAGGGAGTGGTAAATGCAGTGTTTTCTTGATCTTACGGTTGGACTAGGATTTGGGTTGTATCTAGAGAATCCATCAAGTAATGAAATTTTGGATGATCCTACTACCCTCTGTAGAATGTGGTCCATTTTAGGGAGAGGATAGTTATCTTTTAGTGACACTTTGTTTAAGTTTCTGACATCAACATAGAGTCTGATTTCTCCTGTTTTCTTTTTAGTAGGGACTAAATTTGAAACCCAATCAGAATATTTAATGGGTGCTATGATTTGAGGTTCATAGTCCTGATGATGAACCACACTGGTTGGTTCGAAATGCATCGACCACGTTCCATTTCATGTGATTATTACCGAAATAATTTTGCTAATTTATATGATGGATCACAGAAACTTAGATTTCAGAAATACTCTTTTTCTATCAATGACATAAGAAGCTGGGTTAATTCTCCTAAGATTTTGTTTAAAGGGTTTTACGATTTTTCTTTGATTGGTATTTTATGTTGGATGATGCTTTGGGTGTCATAAGACTTGAGGTCTTCATAACTCCAGGCAAAGACATCTTGAAATTATTTAAACAAACTAATATACTTGACCTTTTCATCTAGTGGTAATGCTTTGAATAAATTTATAAGCTTGGGATTTACTTCGTTCCTATGTTACATTCTTCTATATTAGATCTTAGGGGTTCCATTTTTTGGTTTTCTAGCTACATAGTTGGAATCAAAAAGATATTCTAATGGGGTTAATCCCTTAGGAAAAAATATTATCTTTAAGGTTTAAAACTTTAGATTCATCATTAATTAATTAATTAATTTATACTATTTCTAAGTTGTCTATTTCTACTTTAGTAAATCTAGTTGGTTCTATTTTATTTACATCATTAACATCTAGATTGTTAATCATGGTATCTGTCTGATCTAATTGTAGAGATCCCTATAATTTTTCTCCCCATGAGCGAGATATTAACATACCATATTTTGGAGGGATACTCAGCAACTACGATATCCACTACAATACTCTTTTGTGGACACCTGGGCAAGAGTTACACAAAGGTCTTTTATGAAGCCAAGATATTTAACTTTACTAGAATCAAAGGAGAAAAGGTCTTTGTATGGGCTGGTGATATGTAGGTTCAATGTTTTCATGATTGCCTTAGGCATTAAGTTATGAGATGCTCCTGAATCTAACATAGCATTATGTAAGATTTTATCATGGAAATTTAAGCTAATGTTGAATGGAGGAACACCACCTTCTTGATGTTTTCCATTTACCTCGGGGCCAAATAGTAATTCAAGTTGATCATCATTGAGGTTTAAAACATCTTTGCCTTCACCTATGTTCGGTGTTTCGGTGATTTGGGCTTTGTATGAATCATGTTTCACCATATCTCTGTAAAAGGAGCTGGTATCTTCAATTGGGCTATCTCAATTTGGATATAAATGGAATTTGAGTTTTGCCTAATTGAATGATTTCTTCTTTACCAATTGCAATTTGAGTGTTTTTGTATTTTTTTATCAACAATTGGTAATTCAGTCTATGTATTTTCTATTTTCTTTTCAATTTTCTTTTCTAGAACAATTTGAGTATCAATTGTAGTTTTAGCGACGAGTTGATGTTATGTCTACAATCTTTGGATGTAGCTGTAGTTTTTGGACTAGATATATTCGAGTTTCTCTAGGGAGAAGTTGTAGAGTTTTGGTTATAGGAGCTTCTACTGTTTTCTTAGTTCGGGTTTGGACTATTTTCTTAGTAGGAGCTTCGTGTTCTTTTTGCTTCTATGGTTATACTTGTTTATGAAATTTTTTAATAGCAGATTCATAACCTTGTTTATAGTAAAAGGACTCTCCTAGATCTAACTGTAATTGTTGTAACATGTATAATTTCTATTCTCTTGGGTAAGAAAAAATAGTTTTTTTCATCATTTATCCCCATTAAGTTAATGCAGGGTGTCCTAGTCTTCATCATTTTATTGAGAAATTTCAACATAGTTTTCTTGGAAAGGTGGTCTAATCAGTTGATCTGGTGCAACTTATCTAGATTTACTAGTATTAGGATTTTTCCTAAAGTTGGGGTTTCTAACTTGGGGACCTTGTTGATTTTCCCACTGAGGTTTTCTTTCCATGTTATCTAATCTATCCATTATTCTTTCAATACTTTTAGCCAAGATATCTATCTTAATATCTGATGTGGATGGTTCTTCCTTAATGGTTACTCTCCTTTCATTTCTCATCCTAGCTCTTTTAGCTAATAAGTTAGCTTCTACACTAACTGCATTACTCTGCATATGTTCTAAAGTTTCAGGGTTTCTTTCTTTTAATTGGTAAGACATATCAGTGTTAAAACCATCTAGAAAGTTGATCGAGGGCTAAGTATGGTGGAGGTTTGATATTTGTTGGAATTGCATTTTAAATGCTATTAAACCTAGTACGAGTAATCTGAATAGATTCATTCGGAAGCTCTTCTAATGTTTTCATATTCATACAATATCTGTAAAGGGTTTTTCTTTGTTTCCCATCTATTATAAACAATCTATGAAAAGAAGCTAAATTAGCAATATGACCAGCGGGTAAAGCTTTGAACCATTTCTTAGCATCTCCCCTCTATTGTTTGGGTCAAATAATCTCATTTGAACATATTCTTCATCAATTTCATGTAATTCAAAGTAATTAGTCCTTTTATTTACATATTGTTGAGCAATATATTGATTAGTACCATCAAAGCTGAAATATTTTACTATGGTAATCTTGTGGCATAGCATGTAAAGGGGCCTATAAGGCCAAAGGGACATATCAATTGCCATGGCTAATATTCTAGCTTGACTAGGAGGTGCAATAGTAGTGCTTGAAGATGGACCTAAACTTAAAGATGGACCTAAATCTGAAGTGCTTGGAGGTGAACTTGAAGTGACTGCAGATGAAATTGGAATGCTAGAAGATGGCAATAAAATTCTAGGTTGAAGAGGAAGCTAGGGGATGAATGGCATTGTGGAATGAACTGGAGTGGATATTATAGATGGGGTGGTTCTAAATAAAAAATATATTTACAGATTTCGGATGGAATAGTAGAATGCTTAGGGGTAGCGACGATAAGAGGCGACTAATTCAGCAGATTGTTGAAAATAGGCTTCATCTATATCTTTAATCAAAGTTGAGGCCAAAATATCAAGTTTATCAAAAGTCTCTAGAACCTATTGATTTAAGTCAAGTTTTATAGTTTCCTTATTTTCTTCAATGAATTGAATAAAATTAGGATCTATTACAATATCATAGATTGAATTTTCAGATTTAGTTCTACATAAAGAATATTCAAATGATAAATCAAATTGAATATCTTGTAAACTTGATAATTCTTTAGGAAGTGAATTTGATTTGAATAATTGACTACTACTTCATAGACTTTCTACTTTTTTTAGATTTTCTTAAAATTTAGTCAGGGATCATCAACAATTATAACGAGGTTGTGGATTAGGATGAGCCACGGTATAGTATGTTCTTTTAGAATCTAGAATTTTAAATTTCAATGATAATTTTTTAACAACCCTTTCAAATATTAATGCAAAATAAATGAGAAGAATTGTTCTTTTTAAGATCTGTTTAAACTAGGGGACCTGATATTCCCCCGGTATGGTCACCGGTATGTTATCGCTCCAAAATTTCCAAGGTTTGTTATGTGTGTTTAAAGAAATATTAGAGGTAACTATAAACCACTTTGGAGATTAGGATGTAGCCTTCGTAATGCTCAAAGAGGGCTCTCTCTTAATGATTTAAATTTGTTGTTTAATTGATTTTAAGCTAGTTATGTAATATTGATTTGGTTTTATTTTTATTTGGTTGGTGGAATTACTAATTTAGATGGATATGTGCTTGCCTATTTTCCATTGGTATATGGGGGTTAAAATATCAAGAAAAACATAACAGAATCAAGTTCTAAAGGAAGTGTTACGAGGGCAAGGTAGTGTGAGCAAAAATCAGATCTTAAATGTTGAATGGTGAAGTGGTTTTCAATCGGGATCAAGGAACAATTAAGGATTCCTTAAACCGGATAATGAAGGAAAGTGTAAGAGATCAATTGAGATTAGACATAAGTCAAGGATTCTCTAAACCAGATATTAGAAGAAAACATTAAAATGAATAACAATTTAGAACATAGTGTATTTAAAAAAATTATGCAATAATATTCACTGTTATAACATTTAGAATTTAGAAAACATCCAAGTTTATGGAATACTTAAGGAAATAACATGAACAACTGAAATATACTTCACTAAAGTGTCTCAACACATGAATCTGTAAAGAAATTCCTTTATTACTTGTCTTGTCTGTCAACTTAGAAAAGGTATAATAAACCCTCACGGTAGTATATCAATTCAAATATAGAAATATTTAGGAATCCACACTTAATACTTCAAATTGATGAAGTATTTATACAAAACTTAATACAAAATATCTTATTAATCTGTTTAGGAGTTAATTAACGAAAACACATATCTTCATGCAAGAAGATAGAGACACCTATTTTAATAATGCAAGATGTCCACTGTTTATTTGATTTATTGTTTGCTTCTTTGATATTTTGATGGCTTTCCGTTGCTGGCTTTCATTGTTGTTATCGACTTTTATTTTAACCCTGTTTTTGATATATCTTCATATGTCTTCATCTATGACTTTCTGTCTTTGCTACTCTGTTTACTCTTTAACCTTGTATCTCTTTAACCTATTTTTACTTTTACCTATCACGGTAAATCACACCATTTTCCCCGAGGCTTCTTCATCTGGAAGTTTGATTTTTTACCATCCTCTTGTAAATATCATCGGCCTCGGTATACTTGGCAAATGTAGGCTTGTTTACAAAAATATGATTTACCTCATGTTGAAGGTAAAAAGAGATTTTCAAAATTTTCGAAGGAGCACTTTGCTCGTGGGAACTCCTTTCATTCTTTGAAATGTTGGAAGTTTTTTAGCTACTTTCCTGATCTTCTTATCATAGTATTCATGCCTCATCGGTTTGTCATTTATCACTAATGGATTAGGCATACATTTACGCCTCAAAACATCAAATTTTTTTAGAAACACATTTACTTTGCAAGCTCCATTGTTTAGCATTTATCTTCAAGTTGTATCATCAGATTTGACTTGGAAATCACCTTCTTCACCTCTTAGAAGATGTTTTTTCGTTACATGTTTGTTATGCCATGCTCTTCTAATTCCTCTTTTTTTTTAGAATTCAGGGAACTTGAAAATCTCAATGGCTTCGTCTGGTTTCTTTCCAATCTCTTCTTTGAATTTTTGGATAGCATCACTAACCTCCTTTATCAATTCTTTCTACTCCTTCTCCTCTGGTTTGCTTGAAGATGAAACCTTTGCACTATGCTTTGTTTCTGAATGATTTGTGCATTGGAGGTTGATGGAAGCTATGTTTCTTCGACACCGTTGGAGGTGCATCATCTCTAACCACTACATCTGTATCAATGACTTCGATTATTTCAACTATCTTTTTCCCTGTTCAATCAGTGGATTTAGTTTTTTCCTTTTTTCCCGTGTACATTAGCTTGAATTTGGTATCAAAAGTAGTCTCTGCGAGAATAAGAGCCTTCCTCTCTTTCCCTCTTTGAGGTCATGTCTGTGGGGCTAGAGTAAGTAGGATGGAACTAGTATCAACTTGTTTCTCCACCTCTTGTAAAGTATTTTCCAACCACTTTGGTCAGGTTGGAATACTTTTCAATATCGTGTTTTTGACTCATGGATAAAAGGGGTCAATTTGAATTTGACTCTTAGCTTACTAATGACTCCCAAATGATCATATTTTCCATTTGAAACTACTACTGAATTTGAAATCTTTAAACATGTATCTTCTTGCTGACCAACATTCCTATTATTGCAAATAAAAGGACCAAGATAGTTTTTAATCTTAAAGCGAGTTTCTTCTTTGCGACAAGAAATTAACTTCATTTGAGTTTAGAATTTGTTTGATGTATTCTAATGCAACTATCCTCATTGGGAGGTATTTGGGGAGCTTGTATGGAATAAGATGGCATACATACACCCTAATTTTAGTATGATTACGGTATAAATATCGGTCTCCTGTTCTATTTTGATCTGACAATTGCAATATTTTTTTTGATCTCTTCATCGACTCTAGGTTGAATGCTATCGCTTAGCATGTTGACAATCTGGATAAAAAAAATGCATCAATGAAGTCTTTGTGATTGAATTCTGTGGAATCATTTCTGATCAAGGATGTCCAGAAGACTACGGATTGGGGTTACCCTCTCGTGTCCGAGTTTTTGGAGGCTAATCGCAAACCTTTCTGATTGGAAATATAAGAATAAATGGAACAAAAATTGAGGAGTATTTAAATACTCCTTCATTTGGTAATTTGACCAATCTGTTCATGGATTCTATCTGATAGATATTGGGAAAAAATTAAAGGTTGAAGAAGGAGGCTGACCAGGGAAAAAATATGGACAAAAAACCTAGGATAGATGCATAAACCTATTCATTAGTAAAATACCCTATTATAATGCATGAAATTTTTTTAACAACTGTACCGGTTCTCTACGAAAAATATTGAAGATGAGTATGGAGGATTACTTTTTTGGGGGTTTCAAGCTGAGGGAGGAAGGATATTATGGAATATTTGGAACCTCTTGGGAAAGTCTAGCTTCATGTAGATTTTAGTGAGGATTTCAATTGATAATGGAACTTCATTAGGCTTGGGTTGGATTTGTAACATCTAATTTATGGATTGTGCGATGATGGTGAATAAAATCTCTTGGCTTGGGGTTACTAGAGCTCTTTCATTGGGTAGCTAATTGATCTAGCATAGTCTAATAAGATTTGGAAGTTGAAAAGTATGTGGGAAAATATACTCGGGTAGGTTTGAATCCCGAGGTGGATATCATCTCGCTCGGTCTATGAATTTATCATGGCTCCAGTGAGTGGAGCTCAATAAGGTTAAAATTAGTGATTGTATCACCGATTTTGAAGTCCTTATCGATTAGAGGAGTGTGTTCAATATCTATCACAAGGGGTTGCGGAGGGTTCACGAGATATTATGCTCTCGGGAGGCCATTGATTTGTTTAATTTTATCACTTTATTAATTTTTTGTGCTTAAGTAATGGTTTTTGGTGGCCTAGGATTACCTGGAAAATGTTTGAATTGGTCTTTGGAAGGGGTTCTAGCCGTAACGAGCTTTTAATTACTGGGTCTGCAAAGATTTGAACTAGGTAGACAAAGGTTCTAGTAGAAATAGGCTTGAAAATGGGTCAACAAAGGCTTCTTTTGGTTCTTTTCACAAATAAACGAAACTTTTGCAAATAAATACAAATAAGGGAAAAACTATTTCGAGGCGGGTTTATTACTTTCAACCTTTTGTTTAATTAGCAATGGTGTGGGGTTTAATTTTCAAACAATGCTTGGTTTCATCACGTAGTGAAATGGTGGTATGGAAGTTTATCACATCCAAAAAGGAGGTATGATGGTTTCGAGACTAGGGGGTTGTGATTGAATGTGGGACTACTATGTGGAAAATGGGTGGGGGTGAAAAACCACTCATTTCAAAACCCCCCATGGATTTAAACTTTGGACTATTGGGGTGTCGAAATAGTCTATTGGTCATAATATTTCGGTGGATGATGATCGGACAGTTGGATGAATTAGCGGATTAGTTGAGGATTACGATAGGTGGGGTCGAGTATTATGAATGCGAGAGGTGTTAATATGTTAGTGGGAGGGGATATTATAATGGTGGTCGAGTGATATAATAAATGAGTTTAATTAAAGTGGGACCCAAGATTAATATAGAGGGATAGGGATATATAATAAGCGGGGCAGTTAATATAATATGTACAAACTATAGGTTATGGAATAAAAATGGGGGTTGTAAACTATATATGTGGGATGTTAACAATACACTAGGAATTAGTTAAAATAATATCGGGAAAGGGTTTTTATAGTGGGGCCCAAAAACATTTTAAACATTTAAAACTTTGGTTAATGGGGTTTTTTCATGTTTTTAAATGGAAAAGGGAATTAGTACAAGGGGAAGTTATTTTTTCAAAGGAAAATGTGTTTTTTTTAACTAGGAAAAAAGGGGGTTTTAGGAAGGGAAAAGGGGTGAAATAGGGGAAAAAGGTTAGAATAAAAGGGAGAGGGGTATTTTACAAGGGAAAAAGGACTTCCAAGTGTGGAAATAGGATTCTAGCAAGGGGAAGTGGATTTAGGAGGATATTAGTGATATGAGATGGACCCATTGATGCTTTTCTTTACTTGTGAAAGTAATCTACCCACCCTTTATTCACCCTAACATTTTTTACTTCATTTATTATGGTGCATTTGAGCTTGTCGACCCTTTTTATTTTCTTTTTAATAAACAAAATAATCTACTTCTAATCTTATAACTTCCTATGGCTCGATTAAATCGATGAGCTCAATTTAATTCTCTACATAACTACTAATCTAGAAAGATTAAATGGTTTGGCCAGATATTTATTCACTAACTATTATAACATGAAATTTAAAAGCATGAATGAATCAAGATTAAACAGTTTGATCATCATGAGTTGTGGCACTTTTTGGAAAAGTTGCACACAATTATATTTGCACAAAGTAAACTAAGAGTAGTGGCATTTGAATGTACAACACTTTCATAATTTATTTTTGTTTCTTTTTGTGGGGTTCATACTTTATATTCTTTTTTTGATCTTCTTTTCTTTTAGTCCTTTTATTTTTCTTTTTAGGAATTACCCTCTTCTCATTTTTTTTAATATGGGAAAACATTTGAAGAAAGAAAAGGTATGTACAATATTACAAGGCTCAACATAGTCAATTCAAAATTATGATGCCTATTATTATACGACCCTAACACTCAGCCTTAGGAAGACAGTAGTCATGTAGACTCTAAACTTGAGGGTTAGGGGTGTAATAACCCACTTGAGCGGACATGGCCAACAACCATAGAAGAAATAATAGGTGTAGTAGGAACAGATGAAATTGGTTGAAATGGTTGATATTGATACAAAAGCTGCTTTGCGCTGAATAGGAAAAGTAGCTTGCCATTGAAAAACATGAATTCCAACATATTATTGACCTAAAAAATGATGGAGTACTACCATATGGACCAAACATCTGTGGTCCCCCAACATATGGAGTATAAAGATATTGCACATACTTACTTTCATATGATGGGTATCTAGCAGATACTCGATAAGATGGATGGTAACTGGATGGACCAACCTAATATTAGTCGATGATGGTCAATAAAGGATTAGGCCATTCAATACTCATACAATACTCATATGATGAACAAGATATAATTCCAGATGATGAAATGTAGAAAATTATATGGACTAGAGGAGACACCCGTAGTAGGTTCCATTTAAAGCTCGGTAACCTAGTGATAGATATACCACCATAAATATGCGAGACTCCTGGGTAAGTCAAAAACATCAAAGATGAAGCAATAGTAGATGCTATCGTAGCCGTAACAAATGGTACAATTTGGGATGTTGTATTTGCCATGGTTAAATAACCTAGCAAATACCTAATGAATCTATGGGAACTTGAGAGTGAAAAGGATCAATAGAGAAGATTAGGTCAAATGAGGAAATAGAAGTTCCCAATTATCTAAACAACAAGATGAGATAACAATAGTCTGGTTGTGAGGCCTTGGGGGGCGACCATGGCGGCTAGGGTTCTGAACCCTGTGATTCTCTATCCATGGTGGAGTCAACATTTCACTGGTTTTGATGCCTCGGATCCGGTGATCATCTGAATACCTGCTCTCTCAGGATTTCAATATTATTTGAACTTGTATTGGCTATTATCTGCTGCGGGCATTCAGACCTTTCTTCACGCGGCTGTGGTAATTATCTATTCACTGTCTCCTACATTTATCCCACTAGTTTGCGGTGGGTGGGTATTTGGTTTTGGTGCGCCCTACTTGGTATGTCGGTTGATCTCCCTTTAGACTCGGCTTGGCCCTGTTTTCCCTATTTGTCTGCGGCCCCGACTCGCGCCCTGCATTCCCTGACTCTCGCTTTCTTATCATTGTCGTTTTGTGGGTCTGTGGTATTGGTTTGCTAACTATGCGACTAACATCCCACCCTTCTGGAGCCATCCCAATAAAACTTCATGAGTACCTACGAGGAGCTCGTTTATTACTCCGAAGACCCTCTGGCCGGTGTCGACATCTGGGGCCTCAAATAGTAAGAGGATGTTGATATGGACCCGAATGCTCCTGCTACGACTATTGCTGCTCCTATTCGGACCGACCCCATGGTGACTACTGGCCCCCCCTATGGCAACACTCTGATTGTTAATTGTTTTGCTACTCCCTCACCATTGTCCGATAGTCTCTGGGGCTCCTCCCCGTTGGGCTCGGCGGGATTTCTGGGGGTTAAACCGGGACTCTCACTACCTTTTGAGGGGTCAGCTTTGGCCGACATCAATGCTACCACCCAGAATCATGAGCAGATGAATATTGGGGGCCGCGATCACAACGGTGCGGTGGAGATTGGAGGACCCGCAGTAGCATCGGGGGTTTTCACCAATATCCCGGTTGATGTTCATGTGACTGACTCTCCGCTCCCATCATTTGACTCAGAGGGCTCTGGTGATTAGTGCCTGGGGCATACAAACAAGGGTAAGAAGCCCAAAATTACCAAAAATAAGCTCTGCAGGAACTCGATCTTCAGACAAGATAGAGGCATGGAGGATCTGGAGCACTCTGTGGCCACTGTTCTGGCGGGTAGGGTTCGGGGCCGAAAATACTCAGTGGCGCAACTGATTCAATGGACTAGGGAGATCTGGGGCGGGATACTTGAGCCACTTCTGCAGGTTCTCATACTTGCCCGCAGTTGGTTCTCACTTTCATTTGCCTCTTCAGACCAGACTGCTTGGGTCCTTGCTCAATACTGGCATTTGGAAATGCATCCCGTGCTCCTTAAGAGATGGACGCCACTGTTTGACCCAAACAAAGAGAATGCGGGGACTGGGCCCATTTGGATGCGCCTCCCTGGCCTTCCTCTCCAATTCTGGATGGAAATTGCATTTCACAATATTGGGGAGGATTTTGGCCATTACCTTGACCATGATTGCTCCTACTCGACCACGCGCAAGTGGGCTGTGGCTCGCATTCTTATCTTTCTGGACACCAGGGATGGTCTCCACGACACATACAACATGTTTTTTGAGGGGATGATTTGGCAACATACTTTATTCTACGAGGGTGTGCCATTCAGGTGCCAGAAATGTCACGAGGTGGGGCACTTGTACAAGGATTGTCCACAGTTGGTTTACTCTGCACCAATCCAGGGGAAAAATATCTCGGCGGCCACTCAGACTGAACCTTTCGTTTGCTCATGTATGTCATCGATGGGGAAATCGGGACATCCGCCATCTACATCGATTGATATTTCCCAGGAGCAGCCTCACACTCTCCCTACCTGGACGATCACACAAGCTCGGACCCATGCTCAGATGGCTTCACACACTCCGCATAGCACTACTGTTCCAGGTACCTCTCCTTCTCCCGACTCTCCGCATTTCATTACATATTTTTTATCATCATCCATTATTTCTCCTTTTTTATCTGCTTCCACTCTTCACGCTGGTATCTCACTACCCAACCTCAACTGTACCATTGCTCGGCCCCCACCTACTATCACACCTACCATTCCTCACACATCAGCTGATCTATCCTCTAGCAAATATTCACTGCTATCGGACTCCTCTACCTCTGGACACTCCTATTACCTATGATCCAATTCCCTCCCTCCATCCTGTGATGCTCTTGGGATTGGACCTAGGGCTCTCAGTTCCATTACAAAGTCCAGATGTCGACCATCTAATATGGAAAAATCCATTAAACGGTAAAATTTGGAAGTTGCGGCAGGCACACAATCATCCATTCTTCGGGTTCTTAGAGCAAGGCGACCCATTGTTGTGGTTACATCATGATTTTTCTAACCTTCAATTGCAGGGGATTGGCCAACCCCAATAAAATATAGGCGCTTAGGGAACTTATCTCTCAACAACAGATTGATATTCTATTCCTACAAGAAACTTTGGGGGATGGCATTTTTATTAACTCTTTGCTTATATCAATATTGCCAAATTGGTCTTTTTATACTCTGGACGCCCGGGGCAGATCGGGTGGATGTGCCATTGGTATCAACAAAAATACCATTAGGGTACTCAATAGCTAGAGAAAACAGTGTACTCTTGGGATTGATATTAACTATGGCAACGACGGTCTCACCTATACCCTTATCAATGTTTATGGGCCTTGTCTCCACAAATAGGAATTTTGGCAAGCATTGTTGAACTGCTCTATGACCAAAAATCCTCTCACCATATTGGGCGGTGATTTAAATTTTTCCATGGGTATATCTGAATCTTGGGGTCCTAATGCTACCCCCGACCCGCTTGCAAATTTCTTCTGCTCTGCTATCAAGTTGGTTGATTTCATTGACATTCTGATGAACAAGATCCAACCTACTTGGAGGAACCGCAGGACGGGGGCTGCGGCTTTGGCTCGTCGGTTGGATCGATTTCTGATCAAATAGCCATTGCATCAGATGCTGGATCTTGCTCGTCAATGGGTGGGACATGGGGGATTATCTGACCACTCTCCTGTCTTCTTGGAATTGGCTTTTGGACCTCATAGGGCTCGTCCACTGTTCAAATTTAACTCCAGATGGCTTACTGACCCAGATTATCACAATCTGGTGGTCTAGGAGTGGCAGCATTGTACCCTTCTCCCTGATTTGGAACTAGCCAGAGTTATAAATGATAATCTCAATCGGATAAAATGCCTGACTATTGATTGGGTGCGGGAAAAAATAAGGCAGGAGCGTGCGGAACTATATAGAATTGAACTGAAAATTGCTCAGCTCACTGAGTCGGATCTACTGGGTTTTAGATCTAGCGACACAAAGGAACACCTCATAGCACTTGAGACTACCAGAAAAAAACTACTTCACCAAAAGGAGGTGGATTGGAGGCTCAAAAGCAGGGCTATCTGGCTCCAGGCGGGTGATGAGAACACAAAATTCTTCCAACAGCATGCAAATGGCCGGAAAATTGGCAACAGAATTTGGGAACTCACTGATCAACATGGATTTGTGGCTCGTACTCATACTCAACTTAATGATATGGGTATTCAACATTTTTCCAATCTATATTGAGCCCCTCTCCAACATGATCTACCTGAAATTATGAGGATTACTAGATCTTTCAATAGATTTGTGGACCTGGAACAATCAAAGGATCTCAACTGTCCGATCACCATGGGTGATATTGAGGGTGTTCTTAAATGGTTCAATAGTGATAAAAGCCCTGGGCCAGATGGCTGGCCAATTGAATTCTTCATTCATTTTTTTGATCTTATTGGATGTGATCTCCTACTTGCTATTGAAGACAGCCAGGTTAGGGGTCGCATATATGATGGTTTCAATAATACTTTCATCGCCCACATACCTAAGACTGATCACCCTCACAAATTTCAGGATTACAGACCCATATCTTTGTGTAATTGCATCTATAAAATTATTTTCAAAATCATTGTTAATCGCATCAAACCTATATTATCCGAACACATTGCCAAAGAACAATTTGCATTCCTTCACCATAGACAGATCCATGAGGCTATTGGTACTACTCAAGAAGCCCTGCACTCAATCAAAACAAAAAATCTCAAATCCACCATCCTTAAGATTGACCTTGCGAAGGCTTTTGATCAGGTTAACTGGAGCTACCTACATCTTATCCTCATCCACACTAGCTTTCCCCCCACTTTCATCAACTGGATTATGGGTTGTATTAGCCATGCAACTTTCAGTATCCTCCTAAATGGCACTGCATCTGACTTTTTTCATGCGGGTAAGGGTTTGCGACAGGGATGCCCTTTATCTCCCCTACTTTTTGTCCTTGTCATGGAAGGAATATCTGTACTTATCAAAAAGGCCAAAGAGGACAGGAATTTACATAGTCTCCAAATTAATGAAATTATGTACCTCACTTACCTTTTATTTGTTTATGATGTGATGATATTTCTTGATGGCTCTGGACAGGACTCTATTCAATTTGAGAAAATTCTTCAAAGTTTTTGCAGAGCAACGGGTATGATCCCCAACAGCAATAAATCAACCATCATCATGACCCAGTGCACTTTGCGGGAACAAGGCATCTCCACTGCTTTATTTGGCTATGTACCAAGAAACATTGAGGTGGGATTGAAATACTTGGGGTTCCATCTTAAACCAAATGACTATTAGATCAAAGATTGGAACTGGCTCATCGCAAAAGTGGAACGCCGAATAAATATCTGGTATCATCGTTGGATTTCTTGGGCTGGACGTCTGACTCTCATCAAATCTGTACTCGAAGCCATTCTTGTTTATTGGATGTCTCTGGCCTGGATACCTATTTGTGTGACTAATCGGATCAAGAGCATTAGCAGGAAATTCCTTTGGAGGAATCGGGACACGGACATAACTTTTGCATGGATTTCTTGGGAACGAATCAACATTCCGAAACAGTGGGGTGGATGGGGCATCAAAGATCTTCACCTATTCTCAAAAGCTCTGGCTGCTAAGTTGTGTTGGCATTTGCTTACTGGTTGCAGTCTATGGTAGGAGGTCACTACTGAAAAGTACATTGCCCCTAATAACACGCTTGATTGGATCAGGGGGCATATTGAACACAAACCTGGAGCATCCATTATCTGGAAGGTTATTTCAAAGGCTGCATCATTAATCCAAGGTGGGCTCTCCTAGCAAATCGGCTCGGGTGAATCTGTTCGGGTGGGATCAGATTCTTGGTCGGGAAGCGGGCACTACTACAAGCTACCTGAACTGATTCTGGCGCATCTGGATCACTTAGGCATCTACTACCTGGCACAGATTGCGGATTAGGCCCGCACAACTTGGCACAACCAGGCCTAGCTATCTGCAGTGGATATGGAACTACCACGTGCTGGTCATTTGGATTGGGAAAATTACATTCGGGCTTTAAGAGCATCTCACATCCGTTTGACTGAACATGCGGATTAGTTGATCTGGGCCATATCTAATTCGGCTCTCTACTCCCCAAAGGTGGGCTACTTGACACTATGCAGGCCCAAGGAACCACACGAAATAGCCTGGTGGTGGGGGCCTCTTTGGAAACTAAATGCTCCTCACAAATACAGACTCCTATTCTGGTGCATACTTCAGAATTGTGCACCCACTATGGAACTTCTTCATCGTCGCGCGATACAGGGGCCCTCACGCTATTGTTTCTGTCTACAACAAGTGGAGGACGTTGTTCACATATTTCTTGAATGCAACTTCTCACAGTCCATCTAGGGACTGGTCATACACAGATTGGGATGTTCTTCACACTGGATTGGTATTACACTATTGGAGGCCTGGACTTCATGTTGGCAATCGAATGCTCACCACATTAAGCTTCACATCCTACCTATGATTATTACTTGGCACATTTGGATTGCACGGGAAAATTGCATATTTGAGCAACTACCGGTGAATGCTGAGCGCATATCGGATGCGATTCTTGCCACATACTACTTGATCCCTCATGATGACAAACACAAATCTGATCGATCGGATACCCCGACAGATATTGATTACACACGACCCTGGGCATTCTTTGATGGCGCATCCAACCATCAGGGATGTGGAGGGGGGGCTATTTTGCATATATCTGCTCATCGCTACTTCCACATCAAGATGGGGTTAGGTCCCGGTACGAATAACTTAGTTGAACTACAAACCTTGAGACTACTCCTGATTTTTGCCCGGGAAAAAAGCTACAACTCTATCCAGATTTTTGGGGATTCCTTAAATGTGATTAACTGGTTTAATGCACAGGCCCAATGTCACACGCACACACTGATTGCTCTTCTTAGGGAAGTACATGTCCTCAAACTGCTATTTGACTTCATTTCTGTCCATCATATTTACAGGGCTAGGAATAATGTGGCAAACAAACTATCCAAAGAAGCCTCGGAGCTGATCTGGGGTACTTGGCACATCACGGAATTTAATGGTGACCAAATATTCAGGTTCTTCCATAGGCATTTCATTGAAGACCCACAGGTTAATGAAGTTGTTGAGCATTGACAACAGTTTTTGATCCATATTTTTGGAGATCCTTTTTTGTTCGATTTCTGTTATTATCGGCAGCTAAATATGTACATATTATTATTTGCTTTAATTTATTTTGACTCTTTCAGATCCTATAAGTTATGCACCGAACTTATATGTGGTATCTGAATACTTTTCTTATGTAAACATCAACTCATACCTGTCTATGCTGAATGCAAATAGATGATACTCGAAATACCAGTAAAATGTAACATGTAATTTTTCTACATAATGAAAGGGATTACGAATTTTTCCTTTGTGAAAAAATACCACATGAGAAAAGAATGATATAAAATGAAATCCTAACTTACAAAATGAGTGGGAGTTAGAGTTGTCTCTTCTCGAAGTTCTTCCTCTATTTCTATCGAAATCAAACCGGGTGGAAGAATTCATTAGGGAAATTTTGAAAGGGGTCTAAAATGGGCCTCCTAAGAAAAATACAACGAAAATAAAATTTATAGAACGATAGGATTCAAGATGATGATGTCAACCATAGGGGATGGTTCATTTTTTAATTAAAGGGTAAAATATTAGAAAATAATAAAATAATAAAACCCATTTTTCAACTTGTATTTTCAACTTATCTCCCAAAGTTTTACTCAAATTTGTGGGAGTACTAGTTGGATGAAAAATTTAATTCCTTATCTGGAGTACCTATGTTGCATACTTTTCGATGGACCTTCCTACGCGAAAAATGAGAAATACATGAAAAAATGTAGGTGCAATCACATTTTTCATGTATTTCTCATTTTTTGTAATGGCGAGTCTCAGGGTACTGCAACATGGGACCTCGAATTAAATTTTCATCCCAGCTATCACACCACTGAAGTGAGTCATTGGGAGATGGAGATGAAAATACAATTTGAAAAGTGGATTTTTCTTTTTCCCTCTAAAATTTGATGATGTCATCAAATATTTTTTTATTATTTCCACTATTATTTTATAATTTCCTTGGAGGCCCATTTTAGACCTCAAAATTCCCCTAATGTCCTTTGTCGGGGTCGAGGTAATTTTAGGCGGTAAACTCTACGGCAAAATAGAAAGACTCGATAGTTACAGAATGAATAAGGATCATACGGTTACGGTAGAAAAACTTCTTGTTGTTCGACTTGAGTTAAGATGTTTTGTGCATCTAAAAAATGGATTCTGAA